>JAPYZA010006856.1:0-11252 GCA_030522685.1 Eupelmus azureus
AATCCAAATCGCTTGTATTTATCAGATATAAAACTTTTGTTAAACTGGAATAAAAGTAGAGGTACACACAAAGAAAATGAACTGATTTGATTAATATCATTTGTACTTGAATCGCTAAAAATGATAATACTATCTTTGCTCTTTTTAAAACATTGTTCAATGACTTTTACCTTAAATTATAAATATTGATTATTATTAAAAGATTAAATATTTGAATATTATAATATTATAGCAGCTTTATAATTGAGCCCACTCAAATAACATTGGCTATATGCCCTTTAGTTTCCAAACACTCAATTGTATATTGTGCAGTACCATGAATAGAATGTACTTGTAACTTTTTCGCTTGCGTGTGAAGTTTGCAGTTGCAAGTAATTTAGTTTGCGGCAAGCAAAATCCGAAGGCTAATAAGTATTAAGAATCAGAATATTACAATCACAAAGGTATGAAGCTCTCCTTATTATAAGTACAGAATACAGATCCTGGTAGAAGCTTAACAGTAAACTATAGCTAATTTACCGTTAATGCTAATTTACCGTTAATTTTGTATAAGTTAACGATAAATTAGCTAATTTATCGTTAAGATTTTACCAGGGGAAATCCACTTAATTTTTAATTTACACAAATTTTCTTTTTAATGGAGAACAACTACGTGACATCGCCATATTTTTGGAAAAATGGAAATTATATGCAAAACGGGGTTCGAATTCTCTAAAAAATGGAGGGTTCCACGTTGCTTTTTAACACCCGCTTTTGTGGCAGAAAAAGGCGAAAATCATGCATGTGCAACAAAAATTTAATTATAAAGAATAATTCATTTGCTTACAGAAAAATGTAACATTTTATCTTTGATTGATGAATCAATTGAACATCTTATTATATTTTTAACACAATCAAAACATAACATTTTTAGCAATAAAATTAAAATTATCATTATTTCTTTTCGTAATGCCATATTGATTTTTAATTCTTTTTATGTATTTTGTTTATTATTTAAAGTATATTCTTTAATTTATTATTCTTAATATCTTACTTCATTATATTGGTTATAACTTAATGTAAATCCTTTATTTATTATGATTTATTTACTGACATAATTTATTATTGTCTTTTTTATAAATATTGTTAATTTATAAATGTTATAATGTTTAAAATAAAAAATGAAAATTTATCTGTTAAAACTTTTCAATTTTATTTTTCAGAATAGAAAAAGTGAACGGTCCCATGTTCTTTCCCGATGTTACAAATTTTACAACTGAAACTAGTATAAAATGGTAAAGTATACTTTTTCTATAAGTCCGATAATGAAGGCAGATAAACCTGAACAAAAGCCATATTTTACATAAAATTTTCGTTAAAAAAATCAATAAATTATAGCTTTTAAAGTCTGTAAAAAGAAAAAAATATACCATTGAAAATTTTTACTATCCGATATAGGGAAAGTAATTATAAATCATATGTACTTAATAATTTTTAAAATGTCGACCATATATTGAGTCAAAAACTGATCTAGAAATTTTTTTTTCTTTGAGTATACTAATAATAATAAATAAATTTTTGAAAAAAAGAATTGAGTATTTGCCTTTCAAAATAATAAATAATCAAAATTACGTAATAAATTTTCATTTATATTTTAAAGTATAATAATAAAATAAATTTATTGAACAAAAAATATTATGAATTTAATAGTGTTACTGTGAGTATTATATACTTACACGTAGACGTAAGATTAAAGCCGCACAGGTTCTAATTTCAATAACATTTTATTCTTGTCTACTTGGAAGAACTATTCGAATCAGCTTTTCCTTTGGGAATCGCTTACTGTTATCGAAATAAAAAGTGTTTTACTATTCTTTTGTAAAGAATTGGAAGGATGTTAAAGTTTAACAAAAGTTTAACAGGTGTCTGACATGTTATTAAAAGTGCAATTTTTGATGCTATTATTAAAATAATAAAATAATAATAATAAAATAATAAAATGCTACTTTTTAATGATTTAGATTAACAGAAAAATATAAAAAAGAAAATATTTAATTAAAAAATTAGAATCGCTTCTGGTAAAATTGGGAATAGATATTGGTAAAAATAATAAAATATTTGTAGAAGTATCATTTTATTAAAAAAGCCTTTGCACAGATAAAAATTATTTGCAAGAATTATGAATTTTTTAAAAGGGATACTTTATTTTTGAATAAAAAACACACGTCATTCACAACAATGTAATCTCACAGTATTAAAAAGGCACTATTTACTTCGCTTAGTTTGGTAACGAAGAATTGACTTGCAACAAGTCACAGAAAAAGATTTATTTAAATTACGCTAAAATTAGACTTTGGTTCAATAATTTAGCAGATCGTCCATGCATTCACCTCTTCTGGCCCCGTCTCTTTCATTTTAAAATCTACACAAATGCTTATCCGGTGATGAAAATCATATTAATAAGCTTCCTAATATCATACACTTATTTACACATTAGATACTTAAAAAATTACAGTCAATTGGTAAATGATTCCATGGTCACCTTCTTCAATCTTCTGATTTAAAATTATCGGTGCTCGGTTCAGGTACTTTCAGACGTAAACTATGTTGGATATCGGTAAAACGGCGAAAATAAGGATCGTGCGAAAAGCCGCTAGTTCCACTGCAAGTAAATCGTTTTTTACATAAGTACAAAAAATAAATAAGGAAATATTTATATTATAACATTAAAATAATCAACAAAAATAGCAAAATTTTATTATTAAAATTTTCTTTGAAAATAATAAATTAAGGTAAAATAGGTAAGTAGGTAAAGAAAATTCAAACAAGACCATACACTCGAGTAGAATGAAACACAATAAATTTTTAAATATTATCATAGATGGTAGTATTGTACGATAATCTATTTAATATTTTAAAAATTATTATTTTTATTATTAAGATAACTGGGCTTTTTAGCTGTAAATATGCATTTAAATTTGATATTTGTTTTATTATTAGAAAAATTTCTTCAATAATTCATAAAAGTAATTAAGATTAAAATAATAAGTTGATCAAAAATCAATATACGAGTTACAAAAAATTATGTACACTAATAGTAATAATAATATGATTGCAGTATTCGCATTCAAGAGAAAACAAAAAAATCTTACTTTGGGATAGTTCTTTCTCTAACGGGTGGCGAGTGCCCCGTTGCACCTGCGTTTCTTTGCCTTGTAGAAGGCACAAGGGCTTGTCTCTCCATATTACCTAGTACGACGTTAGCACCTACTCGTCTACCAGTTCTCCAGCGCAAAATTAGCCATTTCATTCTCTGGATACCGATGATAAGAAATACAGCGCTGCGAAATCGGACACGCGGAGTGCGTCGCGACTGCCCTCGACGCGTAATTGCACGTTGCGTATGAGTGAGTTGTGCCAAGAATATGAGCGTATTTTCCTCACAAAGCTGGTAGCCAGCAATTATTATGAGTAGATAGTTCTTTTGATATATCAGAGCCTTTCGTCGGCTTTCAGAACGTAGATATTTACCGTAGAAATGCTGCAGCTGTAACAATAATTTATTATTATTATAAATTTTAGGAAAAAATCTAAAGTATTTAATTATACATTTATTTACTCATATCTATTTATTTACTATACGAGATAGGCATAATTATTTAAAAATTTACAACAGTAAACTAAGTTGAAATTCTTTATCAAGACTTAACTTAAGATACTTAAAGCGAAAAAAAAAACAAAAAGATAAACATTTTTTAACCATAAATCGCAGTGAATAAAAAAAAGAATACAATGTAGTTTAAATTGATTATATGCAGTCAAATAAATAACCTGTATAACTTACCCTTTCTTCTGCCTCATTTCTGTTAGTATTATTTTGGTAACTTTTATTTTTTTGAGACAATTGTGTCTCTAAAAATCGGATCTGGTCTAAATACCTTTCATTTTCTTCTCTTATTCTAGCAACTTTTTCATACAAATGCACCTTATCTTGTGACAGTCTTTCTATAGTTGCATTAAGATCCTGCAATGATTATATAAGTAAGCTAAATAATGAATAATAATAGTAGTAATAGTAATAATAATAGAAATTTTAATTTCATAAAAACAATTAGTAAATTGTCTCCAAAACTCACTTTTACTCTTTGTAAAATTTTACTGGGAGAACTATTTTTATCTGGAGATGTTCTTTCTCTTCTTAACTCTTCTACGAGATCGAGTTCTCTTCTTAAATAAAGTTTCAAATCATTCTGCTGGTCCGCAATAATATCTCTCAGTTTTTTATCTTCAGCTTTAGCGGCACTTAGCTGCTCAGTAAGCTCTGTTTCTTTGTCTGTTAAAGACTCAATGCAACGAGTCAGCTGCGATTCGCGCTCAGCTGCTTCAGTTAATTGTTTCTTAAGTGTCTTCATATCGGCTTCGAAATCGAGCTGAAATTTCAGGAAAATTTATTGTATATTTTAGATTTTGAAATAAAATTATTTATATCGAACAATTTATAAAAAATTTAACTCACCATAACGTCTTGCGTATTTTTAAGCTCTCGCCGTAAATTCTTTAACTCTGAATGTTCACTACTTCTCCGTTGGTTTCTTTTACTTTCAGCGTCACTCATAGTCTTCAGTATCGATTTCTGCCAATCACACTCTCTCGACTTGCTTTTAAGCTCTTCCTTGGCCTTTCGCAAGTCCGCCTTCATTTGATCCTTGACGACATCCGCTAAATCCAGACTACTTGTCAGCTTTTCAATCTCTGCTTCTGCAGCGTCGTGCTGCTTTTGTAGCCGCTCTTTCTCCGACTCCAATTTTTTAATACTATCTTGCGCCTCCTCGTACTTACGCTGTTCTACTTCTAATTGCTCAGTAAGCTTTTTCAATTCTACTTCAAAATTAGCTGTAATAAATAATTTTGTTATGTTTATTAATATATATATATATATATATATATATATATAGGACATATTTTTGTTCCCAAAACAAATATTATTTACCGTTAAGATCTTCCTTATTCTGATTACTCATAGAACTGATGACTTTGCGGTTCTTCAATTCCATTGCTAACCTGTCTCTAACTTCTAGAGCTTCATCCAATTTAATTCTTAACAGGCTTATTAGTTCTGTGTCCCTTGTTTTATCCTCCTCAGCTGCATTCTTTTCTCTCTGCAATTGTAACTGTAACGATCTTACTAAGTGTCTTTCTTTCGAGAGTTCTTCCTCTAGTCTTGATATTCTTGTCGATTCCTCTTCAGTATCAGCTTTCAGTTGCATTATGCGGTTTTCATATTCAGCAATCTGTAAAACATCGAATAAATAATTTATGATAAAAAAAATATTAATAATTTAAATATTATAACAATTGGCACTTATTCGACGGTATAAATATGACTACTTAATAGGCTTTTTAAACGATCACATTTGAGTATTTACCTGGGATTTAAGCATTTCCCGCTCGATCTCTAGATCATCCTTTAGCCTATTTAACTCATCTATCTCTTTATTAGCCTGTTTGAGATCGCCACACTTCTTTAGCACATCCTCTGGCTCGCTGTCAATTACATTAAGCAGCTGCTGATCCAGCCTTGCTGAAAGATTTAGTTCTCTTTTGACCATTTCAGCAATATCATTGTCCTCTTCGACTCGTCTTCCACTACTTAACATTTCTACTTCAGTTCTCAGTTTGGCGATCTCTTCTGTCAACTCAACATTATTCTTTCGCTCGTCCTTCAATTTTCTCCGTAGTTCCACAACGTTTCCAGATTCTTTCATTTTACTCTGAATAGTTTCTAGAGCACGATGCAAGCTCTTGCTATCATCACTCATTTGACGGATCACCTTATCCTTCTCCTTGAATAGAATCGAATTGAATTGACATAGTTTCAAAAACTGAAAGGAATGTTAGTCTATGTTGAGCGTGCAATGAAGGAAGCGGTTAAATGAGATGCACCTTTTAATTGTAGTTAATTTAAGATTTTTTTTAATGTAAACGTATGTTATTTTATTTTATGGGAATGAAATGAACGTGCATACAGACAATACGTAAAAATAATGAGAAAAAGAAGTTAGCGAAAGTCTCAAAAAGGGAGGCAATTAATTCCTCCGAAACGTCGACAGTATAATTTGTAACAATAGTAACATCATGGTTCGCATAGATCAACAAGAAATTTTCATTTCTTCAACCACTAATTAAATACGTAAAAATAACTTATTTATTTTTCTAATACAAAAACCTCTTAATAATATATTTTAGATAAACTACCTGCCAATTGTTTCTACTACTACTACTACTACTACTACTACTAATATTTTTAGTATTTTTGTCTACTATTACTTTAGGATAGGATTGATCAAAATATAAAGGAACCAATATATGAAATAAACAAACACAACCAAAGACTACGCAAATATAATTAAAACTTGCACAATGACAAGCAAAACTATACCTTGAGATATTCTTGTAGATGATAAATCTCTTGATCCTTTTCACTAGGCGACGAGCCCCCTGACAAGCTGCTTCGTCTTGCCATCTCCTCGAGTCTACGGATCATTTGATCACGACTATTCAGGCCTTCACTCAGCCGCTGAATCTCACTCTGACACTCAGCGATTTCTTGCTGGTAACTGTCGAACTTGCGTCTATATTCATACAATCCTTTATTTTCGTTTTCCATTTCTGTGTTTCGAGTTTGAAGAGTTTCGATTGTAATATCTTTTTCTGAAATAATTTCTCTCAGATTGCTAATCTCCTTGAGCTTTTCTTGTAAAGAAGATTCGCTGCGTTTACAACGTTTTGATTCATCGATTAAAATTTTTTCATTTACCTACAATATATATAATTAAAGATTTACTGTAATAATTAAATTGTGTCAAGAATGAATTTAAATTAAAAAAGAAAATAACAAGATAATTTTTAATGAAATATTATTATAAAGAAAAAAAAGAAAATAAGCTACATACATGAATTTTTTCTTTGAAGTCCTCGAGTTCCTCAGTCTTTTTTTTCAACTCATTTTCAACCTCCATTAAATCGTTTTGAATCTTAGTTTCATTATCTTTTGCCTTTTCATATTCCATTTTATAAAATAATCTGTCCTGGTTTAAAGATTCAATATTTTCCTGCAACTGTTCGAGACTACTCTGAATCTCGATAAGCTCAGCTTCTCTTTGCTCCAAAGCAGCGCTTTTCGCAGCAAGCTCTTCTCTAATCTCGTACAGGTGCATTTCCAATTCTTGAATTCGTTGCTCTGTCATTGTTTCTTCACCAATATTAGTTCGACTAACATTGCTTGACCTACCATGTCGTGGACATAAGTAACCGTTCTGTTCGTCGGACGTGACCGACTCTTCTTGAGTTCCGACATTGAACTCTGATGTCGGAGATACTCGGGCAAGCTGCACTTTTTCATGAGGTAACTGAGTTTGTGTCGATTCCATCTATTAATACAATAGAAATGTGAATTTAAAGAAATTCAAGTTTTATTATTTTTATTCGTAACAATTAATGTAAAGATAAATACTCTACCTCTTTTGAAATTTCGATGATATTTGAGTTAACAGCTTCAGAATTTTGACTGTGCTCAAGTTCCAATCTGGGCACTTTGGGAGTCTCTGTAATGGGCTGTGAAAAGTCAACGACGTCTTTTTTAGGGAAAAACGCCGTCGACTGTATAGTTGAGTTAGGAATTTTGAAATTCGAGATATTTTGCCTAGTGTAATTGGGCGCTTCTCGAATCGCATCAGATGAGTCTTCACACTCAGAGTTAATTGAAAGAATGTCACTAAGCGTGCGAGCACTGTTTTTTTGTTCGTTTTGACGTAAAAGCTCTCGGAGCTGCACCTCATCAAGTGACAAATAAATATCGAGTTGTTTCTCACGCTGTTTCAGTTGTTCTTTGAGATTGTCGATCTCATCATTTTTATCGGCTAACATTTGATCGATCAGCTGTGGCAGATTAGTTGGATGATTCTTTTCTTGGGTATTTAGTTTCGCCTGCATTATCAGTTTTTCTTCTTCTACGACATTTAACTTGTCTCTCAGTTTTTGCAGAGCATCGCCTTCCACCTGTACGACATTAGCAATTTCGTTTTCTTTTTCTGCGAGTAGACGACTCACGCGTTCGAGTTGATCCTTTGTCTCTCCCAGCTATTAATGAAATTCATTATTAAAATATTATATTTTTGTCATTTCTTTTATATCCCATTAACTGTCAAAGCCAAATTTTACTAATAAAGAACCAAAAAAATAAAAATTTAATATTATAATAGCAAGCATTAAAAGTTGCAGCTTAAAATGTTCAATAAAAGATTATTTAATAAACATATTCTACCTCAATGTCTTTGTCGTGAAGTGCTCGTTCAGCAATTTCGAGCCGATCGTTAATCTCGTAAAGCTGAGATTCCAGCCTCGAGGTCGCCTGTCTCTGCGCAAATGGAGCATTCTGTTTCTGCTGCTCCAGTCTAGCTTTTAGTGTTTCGATCTGGAAGAGTTGCTCCGAAGTTGTCTGCTGGAGTATCTCCTGCTCGGCCAGCAGTTCTTCGTTCTGTCTCTGCAGACTGGACAGCTGGATGTCTAGATCCTTAAGCCTTTTCAGCGTCACGTCCTCGGCCCTGAAGTGCTTCATGAGCGTATCCTTGAGCTTCAATACGTGATCGAGGGGAAGGACAGGCGGCGAAGTGGGATCGTCAGGGGTCGGACAGCGCGCTGCATCGATTTGCTCGCGTATCGAGACGTCTTCGCTAGGCTGGCTGATACTCAGACTTGAGCCACACACATGCAGTGACTCGAGCTCGCGCGTCTTGCGATCCAGTTGAGACTGCAGCTCGCGGATTTCAAGGCGGAGCTGCCGCAGAGCCGAGGAGTTGGCTGTTAGCTGCTCAGAACTGAGTTGGTGCTTGCGTAATTCCTCCTGCAGATTTTAAATGTATTATGGAAAATGCATGATTAAGATGTTTATAATTACAGTTGTATAGTTATATTAGATTATTGAGAGTTTTCTTTTATTTTAATATTTATTCACATAAAATGTAAATAAAATACGTGTCAAATATTTGTTTAATACTCCATTTTTCTATGAATAAATAAAAAATTCAGTATAAAAAAACAAATAAATAAATTACAATAATCATTAATAAACAAATGTACAGTCTTGTGCTCCCTTCGACTGTAAAGCACCATCTATACACACCTGCAGGTGTCCAATGTGATCGCTCAGCTGATTGTTTTCATTGCCGCTCTTGACCACCTCCAACTCTTGGACGAGCTCCTGCTGATTTTTCGTCTGCGCAACGATTACCTCCTCCAACTGCTCGATCTGGCCGCTAAGTATTTCCTCGCGCTCGGCGCGAGACTGCACCTGCTGCTCGAGATCCCGAATCAGTTCACGTAGCTCGAAAATCTTGGCCACGGCTTCCTTTAGCTCGGCGTCGCGCTCAGCTCGCTGAGTTTCCAGCTCGCGCAGCTGGCGCATCAGCTCTTCGACCTGGTGATGATGAACGAAGATCGGCATGACGTGTGAGTCGAATTTTGACGTTAGCAAGGAAGAGTACGAGGGGGTTTATATATGGTATATACAAGGTGTTTGGGACAATAGGTAAATAATAACTTTCAGAGCTGCGACAATTAAAGCGTGTACATTGACAACGTGTGTATGCGTGTATACGTATGTTGGATAAGTGAAGCGTTAGATTTTTGAGCAGGTTTAGGAGGATTTTGACATGCAGGTGTGTTGTCGACTGGCAATATTATCGATAAGTATGTTAAATTATTGCGCTCCGTCACCAAATTAATAAAAGAGCTTTGCTATATTGTTTTAAAATTTACGCTTATTTCCGCAACCAGAATGTGTATAATGCAATTAGAATATACTTAGAACTTTATTTTGAATTCCATAAGTAAATTTTCAGAGGCCTGGAATCTCGATCAGCAAGTATGACATATGTTTCATTAGACGAGACATTTTTTAAGTATGATGTTATATTCAATATATCATTTTTTTTTTTAATAAGGTACTTTGAATCAAATTTAATGTTTTGAGCTCAATCAACAACATGAGGTATTACATTTGCTGTAGGTAGTGTCAAATATGTACTAATAAATATTTATGTTGTTTTCTGTAAATGTAAAAGAAATGTGAAAGATATATTTATAATTTTTAATGAAAATAAAGAAAAAAGTGAACGAGGATATTCCTTGTAAAGATTATTATTATATCATGGCAATTAGTAGCGTTTTTCATTTTTAACAAAAATGTAAAATTACAATCTTTGTTTTTATTAATCTGATAAAGAAAAAAATTCTTTCTCTACTATTAAACTATTTTTGCATTCCTTTACGAAAATAGTTCTTTTCAAATAATACTTTCACATCCCTTCAACGAAACTGCGCGATCAAGTTTTTTTTTTTTTTCATGCTTGATCATGAATAGATAAACATGAAGTGAAACTCACTGATATATCGATCTCTGATTCATCGACTTGTCGAAGCGTAGAGCTGCCCGCGGAGGACGAGGCAGGCGATAGCGGAGACTGCTTTTTGTGTGTGCGAAAAACAGAGAAAAAAACCAAAACCACAGTGCATAGAGAAAAATCATTGTTTTAAGGGGATGCGCTTATCTTTTTGTTCATAAAGTTATAATTATAAAATATTTATTTCTTATTTCTAGAAATTAATATTTATTAGTATTTGAATAATATGGTAAATCGTTGTAATGTTGTAAATAAAAATTTGATAATAAATTTTATAATAAAACGTTATAAAATCAAAATGAAATTGTTAACATTTTTAACTTTATGAATAAACATAATATTTAAATAAATTTTGTAAAGATATTAAAAAAAAATAATTATATTTCTGCAAATTTAGCATTTTCCACATCCCCTTATAAATCAGTGTTAATACGATAATTTAGCAGTGATGCAGTGTTACAAGCTGCCCTATGGGTATATCAACTTTCAATTATTAGATACAATAAAATAAAATCATTATCCAATCTCCCTTTATTGATTACTTTTTAATCTCACAGCACCGTTGTTGTGTTATTAAAATTATAAATTAATAAAAATAAAATAAAAAATGAAGACACTGTGTTAAATATTCTACTACCATTGTGCTTTTTTCAAAAATCAATATTTTCTAAACTTTCTAAGTTTTATACTCAGATATAGAAAGTAATATACCTTTTAACAAAACTATAATAGTTTAAGGGTTTCAAAAATTTCATCATCTCTTAATTGTAAAGATATTAAAACCAGAAATGATTTTCAGAAAATAATTGAATG
>JAPYZA010006857.1:0-10665 GCA_030522685.1 Eupelmus azureus
CTTGCGATAATTATGCGAGTTTGCAACACAATTTGTTCGAGATGCTATTTAAATAGGTGCTACCAACGAGGAAAATATATGTTATCTATATGTGATGTTCTTATATTGGGTAGAAGTTCGTAACTCCAATAGGCCGAAGCTTGTACGGAATGCGTAAGAAAGAAGGGGAAGTGAATAGCGATAAGGCGGTAAATATAAAAATAAGTCGTTTATTGTAGAGCCTCTAAGAGAGAGTTCGTTTGTTCACGTGTTTGTACTCTCTAAATTTTTAATAGTGGAAATTCCACGATTTATTTTTTAGTGAAGCAATCTGAACTAACAAATAATAAAAAATTCACTACTTTATCGTGAATTTCACTACTTGCTAGTGGAGATTGCTCCTATAATTCCACTAATACTGGAATTTCCACTAGTTAAAATTTACAGAGTATGTCATGTGTGTGCGCGTATGTATTGATGTGTGTGTGTGTGTGAGAGAGTGTGAGAGAGTGAGAGAGAGAGAGAGAGAGAGAGAGAGAGAAAAAGTGGATCGTACAGGAAAAAAATATGTATAGTATTAATAAAAGATTAATTAATTAAATTAAAACATTGTTAAATTTAAAAACGTTTAATTGATTCAATTAAACCCTTCAATGATATATTAAAAGTTTCTCTGCCTGACGGTCATCAGAAAGACTGAGCTCTGACGTGCAGATCCTTAAATAGTTCTGCTTGAATTAAACTAATATTTTACAGATAAACAACTTGTTCGATACAGCGTGAAAAATACATCAACAATAATTTCGAATACTTTCAATAAAAAAAATTCTTACCGAGTCACAGTTTTTCTTCCTCATTAGTGAAGTTCAATTAACCCGACGTTTAATTTCTAATTAAAAGTCCGCAACCTAGGAGGATTAATATAAAGACGTTTCAAAATAAATTGACCAAACGAAAAAAAGAACAGCGCCAGCTCTCCCTATTGCATTAAGAAGCCGCGCGCCCAGTAGTCGTTTAATCTGGCTTCTCTCGCTTAAAGAGACGTTACCGATAATCGATGGCCCTCGACGCGACTCGTTGGTTCTCTCTCTCTCTCTCTCTCTCACTCTCTCACAGTGCTTCTGGGCATTCGCTATATAGGCGCCGTCTACACGGCGCGCCTTCACTAATTGTCGAGGCGTTTCCAAAGAGGAGAAGCCGCATTGCTGTTCGCTTTTGCGGCGGTGTACAGCTCAATCATCAAGTTCAAGATCCAAGGATGAAATTTAGATTAGAGATGGACCTCTCCGCATTTTTATTTCTTCAGTCGAGCTTGCTGAGTTGTGCATTATGCTTCGTTCTGTGACAACTCTTTAAATGATGAAATATTTTCAAGCTTAATCCCGATCAATACTGTTTTTGTTTACGGAAGATAAATGGGATATGTTTACCGTTATTTGACGACTGTGTTATCGGTAACTTAATTAGTGATTTATTACGCATTTGAGTAAAAACGTTATGTATAATAATTTTTATCGTACATTTTTTTTCTTTTAAGTATTCACTGCTAAAATAAAATTAAATATTACGATTTTCAGTTATCAAACAATTTTAATCAAAAGAACTGAAACTTGAACTAAAATGTAATCGTTTTTATTATGAACTTTAGCCGAAATCATTTGTATTTATTCTATAATCTCCTGCATTACTTAAGTAGCTTATAACTTCTTGCGACTGTAACTTACTAAATAACTCGGTACCAAAATCTGTAAAAATTTCTGCAAAAATTCATAGAAAACTATCTCGGAAATATGAAGATTCTTCTACAAAATTTTATGGACAAATAAAGCAATGACTCCCAAACCTTAAAACAACAAAAAACTCCTCTCTAGCTAAAATTATTTACTGCATCATATCCTTAGCTACATCTCATTTTCTTCCCCCTCAAAAGCTCCATTAATTTCTACACACGCGCACACATTTCATTATCCTCCATTCAGTACCAAACCTCTCACCAGTTCTCCACTCTCAACCATTTTATTCTGTCTACAACGATAGCGTGAGGCCCGATCGTGCATTATCGCGTGCCTCGGCACTAAAACCCCAAGCGAAAGGAAAAAAATTGAAGTTTACGTTATATGCGCTTACGTTTCAGTCGCCGACGCAACAGGAGGTGCTGTCCGCCCTGAAGAAGCGCCTGGAGCAGACTAGCGTGCCCCTCTTCCCACGACACCGGCTCCGCATGCTCTCCAAGCTGGCCGAGGGTGCCTTCGGATCGGTGAGTATATGCACACGCGTCTGCCTCACCTGTGGAGCTTGCAACGATCGATAAGCGTGTTGTTCGGAATGACCGGGAATCTGGAGAGAATGGAAATCATTAGAGTTGAATTTTTAAGATGAAGTTTGGAATTAGTTTAGGGATAAACGTGTTGTCCGAGTAGTATATTAATTAAATAAGCAAAATTAATTATTTTTTTAATTTATAGTAATTTTTTAATCTGAACATAATTGATAGTGTACAAATGAGAAAAGACAACGTCTACTTATCAAGAGAAATGAAGAAATTACGACATACAAATCTTTTGTTTTGACTTCGATTTTTTAGGAATTTCTTTTAAAAAAGTAAGATTGCTTAAGCAAATACATTTTTTAAAGTATGTTTTGTAAAAGCTCAGTTTAGAGCGAAAAACTTTTTATCAAGTTTTATTTATTTATTTTTTTTTTTAGTGTCTTTCGCGTGTAAATATCGCCTTTTTCAGTTGTATGACAAACCTTAGTCACAAGTAATTAATGTCTATATTACGGAACTAATAAGATGCAATTAAGTAGAAAATTATTATGTCCTCACTTATATGATATCATATACAAAGTATTTTATGTCGCAATATTTATTATACATATTACATAATACCTAAATACTTTGAACAAAAAACATTATTTTCTCGCAGTCCTACGATATTTTATATAGCTATACACCTAGATCACAATCTCAACTGATAATTTTCAAACGCTTATAAAACTTTAAAAAACAACAAAACTTCATTTCCAAAACAACTTTATAAAAAATTAAAAAAATAGACATGTATTTTGGTAAAGTCGGTTAACCGTACCAGCTCGTCGTGGATACAACGATCGCGTTCTCTTAAATTCTTAAAAGATTGATTCCAATTTCCGCTTTCCATTCTCTCCATCCCGGGAATAATCATAAAAGCGGAGCCTGAATTCTCTCGCGCACTACGCTCGCGATCGACTTCGCTTTCGATAAACACTCTCTAGAAAAAAAAGAGAGCTCGCAGAATGATAAAAAAGAAATCCATTTTAATGAAGGTCTACATTGCGGAAGCCGAGGGAATTCCGGAGTACGGCACGACTACAACCCTCGGCAAGAGGCTCGTGGCAGTCAAGTTTTTACTGCCGGAAGCGAACGAGAAGGAAAAGTAAGTACAAACACACGCAGAGTGTA
This sequence comes from Eupelmus azureus, assembly GCA_030522685.1. Lineage (NCBI taxonomy): Eukaryota > Metazoa > Arthropoda > Insecta > Hymenoptera > Eupelmidae > Eupelmus > Eupelmus azureus. Next base: position 3,422 of record JAPYZA010006857.1, read on the forward strand.
CCGCCCTTAATTCCTCTCCCTGCCTCCCCTTCTAGGTTCGTTTTTGTTGCGCCCGCTGCGCAAATTCCGCGCAATAAAGCGCCTTGCGCGAGCGATCGATTCCAAAAAAGAAAAAGGGAAAAACGCTTTTTTTTTCGCGCGAGCGCACCGCAGTCAATCGGTTCGTGTAAGCTGCGCGCTCGTTTTGTAGAGAAGTCGTTTTTGAGTCTTGGCTTGATTGTGATTGCGATGAAAATGATGGTGATCATTTTGGTGAACGAGGATTTTTAGATTTTTTCTTGTTTGTGTTTGTATTTTTTGTTTCGTAAGAGGAAGTTTGCAATAGTGTATTATGCGATATAATATTTAAATTGCACGGTGGAAAGTTACGTAGCGAGATTGATAATCCATGTACTGCAGTAGGCTTCTTGTGTCACGAGTATCAAATAATTATTATAGCATCACGTGTGACATAAATTCATCGTTCTTTGTAGAAAAAATACAAAAATTTTTAATTTTTAATCGACATGCCAGATCGATTTGAATATTAGTAATTGTAAAAAGAAAGTGGATAATTTAATCAATACAACTTTTGTTAAGTAAAATATCAAAAAACTTGACTTTGAATAAAAGGAAACAATATTTCTGTGTCCCATAAATCAATCGGTAGAATTCATGAATGTATGAATATATTCTACTGAAGAATCAGGGCATGAAAGTTTATATAATTTAAAAGTAAAAATAAATCATTAAAATTATTTATTTATAATAATTTGTTAATATTTTTTGTTTCTGATTAATACTTATTAAAATGTCATTTTAAGTATTTTAATTTTTGTTAATAAATTTTTCAACAAATTATTAAATTATCTTGAATAAAACTGGTTGAATTAGAATTTCCTATTCGATTTAACCTGTTCAGTCTTTGTTCACAAAAATAAAACTGATTGATACTATATCAACGTATTATCTAGCTGATTCGTATGACAGATATGTCGATAGTTCATAATGAGCCAATTACAATATTAATTAATATGGCTCGGTATTTGAATTATGACGATAATTGCAGTGTATTAAAGACATACTGCTGACATTGTAATTACAAGATTAATCATCTTAGAAACAGTATTTTTAATTACCGCCTGTGCTATTATTAATATCTTAAACGTTATTAATATTTCAAAGATGTCACTTAACAATAAATTAAAAATATCCTCTAAACATTACCCAAACAAACAATAGACGTCTTTTCCAAACATCACTCCGAATAGATCTAAGAAAACTAAAGCCGCTCTTATTATTCAATAGACTCATACAGTAGCGAACCTCTGCAATTGTACTTCCTTAAGTGGACCGCTTACAACTCATTTTTCCGTTGCAAACAAATATCTCCGCGTCCCTTTCCATTTCACCCCCCACTCTCGGACCACTTTTTAGGCATGCTCTCGACCCATTGTCCTACCTCTATCTCCGTACCATCTTCCTCTCTGCTACTCCAGAGCAGCCGTTCCTTCGCTCCGCTCCTAGCCTAGCTCTCTATTTTTTTATCTCTTCCCACCTCTCCACCCCATTTCGCCCCCTTCCCCCATTTCTCTCTCTTTCTCTCATCGCACAAAGCGCCTTCAACCCCCATTGTCTCTCTCCTTTCTCCACGCGCCTTTGCTACAAACTATCCTTCCGATCACAGCCTCGCATATACTTGGCTATCATCGCCTAGACATCGAAAAGACGCTGGCTGCCTCTTTTGAAGGGGAGCGCGCTGGCCGCAACCGGATTTGCATACAATGACCACGGCTGGCCCGGACTACCGTATAGATCAGTGGGCGCGGATCCATTACCGGCCTGACAAAGAGCGGCGTTCTCCGAAAAATCGCCGGGCGCGCGTTCGGATTTTCAATGCTGCCAAACGAGCGGAATATCTTTCCTGCGGGGCTAGGAGCGTATGGACGAGACGGATGTCTCGTGCGGTTTCTAGACGTTGAGATTCCGTAGTGGGGGGTTCGATTCGCGCTATTCAGGTTGGATGTAGGGCTACTTTTGGCGATAGTGTGGCTGAGGTTCGCTTTGAGTTTTGCGGATGTAGTTGGGGATCGAAGGCTGATTTCGGGAGTTTGATGAATGGAGGATGGTGAAAGCCTGGCGATAATTATTGAGATTGGAATAGTGTTTTTATGGTTTATTGATGACTGAAAAGGGTTAGTTGAAATATTATTCTTTTAGTAAAAAATATTATCGTATTAAAACACGAAGTTGACATAAACTGTTAAAAATAAAATTTTAAATTTCAATTCATTTTTCTCATGAAATTTTTTGTAATTTGAAATATATAAGATAAATGTTCAACATTTCGAATAAAATTAATTTTTATCTCAGAGAAAACTCTTGCAAAATTTCAAATAGGTTCACGATCTCGAGATTGAGATATATACATTTAAAGTTTTCTCATTTTCGAGTTTTCTCTTTTACATTTTAGAATATCTGTTCATATTTTCAACCAGTGAAATTTGAATGGTTGTACCTGAAAATCCAACCCGCGAATTGCTCTAAAACTTCGCAAAAGTAGATAAGGTAAAAATTAATTTTTTAGAAAAATTTATACGTTTACCTCGTACTTTAAATTTTACGAATATAAAACTTCCTTAACCCCGCAAAAAACATTATTACCAGTAAATTTAAAAAAAATTAAAAACAATTAAAACTCCGTAACCGTTCGCTCTTATAAAAAAAAAGCGCGCCGCCGTCTGATAAACTCAATATGCTAATAAAAAGATAGCATTAGGCCTATAGGGAGCTTCAACGTGGCGATGTCGCGGGCTTATAAACAAGAAAAATGGATAAACCCCATAGCAGATGAGCCTCGACGCGCAAAGAAGCGACCGTGTTGACGCAAGATAAGAGTGTTTTATGCGCGAAGCATCGACCAAGCGCTAGTTAGGTACCGTCCGTCGCGATGCTTTATTAAAAATAATATTCAAGCAGCGACTATAGCTGAGCGAGACCCTTTTTTGTGTCTCTTTTATTATTTTAGCAGTGTAACTGTAGTCGAAATTAGTTTGAAAGTTAGTTTTGTACTTACATGTATTTATGATTATGACTTATTTAAAAGAAAGGGGCTCTTATCACCAAAACGTAGAAAATACTCAATAAGTGAATAAAGATAAAAGTTTGAAAAGGTAATATTCGTTAAATTTGATTAAAATTAAATTCATATAATCAAACTTTTGGTTTAATCGCACAAATTCCCGAAAAGAAAAAATGTTATTCCAAATAAAATAGAATGTTTCCTTTATCTTCATAGCCGCGATTTAGTTGCCAAATGCTCGCGCTAAAGAAAAAATATACAGTATAAGTTAAGTTAACGTTTCGCGAACGCTTTCGGCCAATATGCTAACCGCATCCACGGGAAATTCGGTCCCGTGTCGTTGAGCACCAACTGCCGTAAACAAGCTGAGTCGCTTAGCACGCGTATTTGGGAAGTTCTATCGATGCATTAGACTGTTTCCGTCGTCCTTTATGTATGGATACGGTTAATGAACCATACGAGCGAATGCGTTTATTCATACATCGAAAAAAAATTTGTTTGATAATATGCAATTTAGATTTTATCGATCTAACGTGCGCGTGAATCTATTTTTGGATAAATCTGATGATTTGATTTATTGACTGCTTTTATGGCAAGAATAATTGATGGCTTTGTTTTAGTTCGTAAAGTAAATATTATATTTTATTATTATTCAGAACTTCAGGATAAAATAAATTTATCACTAATATTCCAAGATTATCATATAGATATTACAAGTTTAAAAGGGACTCTATAAATGAGAATTTTAAGTTTAAGATCATCTATTTAGTTGTCATGATTTCTACATCAATTAAAACCTTACCGTGTCACTCATGAAATTAAGCAAAAAAAACAATCCTTTTATTAATTTAGCCAATAAAAAAATAGTTAAAATAACGAAACCCCGCGCCGCAATTCACTAAAATCATCCTCCCCACCTCCCAAAACCATCCTAGACCAATCCCCACAACGTCACCTCAAAGAGCCACACTCATATCCTCCCGTCGTCCCTTTCCACAGTTTCTCTCCCACAGAAAAAAAAGAAACCAGCAATAAAACCGTTTCTCATATCCAACTCTTGCACTCAGCAATACCCGCAGCATGCATATACATACCCACACAACACAACTCACGCACACGTTGCCCGGACTTCAAGACTCCACGCGCTCGTCCAATCGATACAGCCGAGTTTTCAAGCCCCGCGTGCCACCGCCGTTTTCTTAACGGCGACACACGCGAGAATACCATTAAACTAATCGATGCGAGAGTTCGCGCGCGCCTAGGTAAACACATACGGATCTTATCAGCGCGCTGAGCTAACAGCGGCGAGATGCGACCGGGGGGTGTATGAAGACGTTGGTATAGCGCTAGTGCTTTTTTTTATGCGTGCGCGATCGGATATGAGAGGGAAATGGGCTGTGTATGGTCTGGGAAGTTTTAGAGGCGGATTTGCTTGATGGATGGGACAGTTCGGGGGTGTGTCAAAGGGTGAACATTGGCTGCGGGCTGATTCTTTTTTAGATCTAAGGTTGTCTAATGTATTGAAGGATTTTCGGCTGCAGTCCATAGATTCCTAAAAATTATAATTATCAGCTTGAAAGTCGCAAAATCGAAAGAACGTCAATACATTCTGCAATAAAAATAAAACATAAACCTTCTCCAAACCGAACCATCGGTAGTCTTACCTAAACACCTAAATCCCACGCAATCGTCACCAATCAAGAGATCACAAGCCTCACCTTAGCTAGCGATCGATCAATCCAGAGCCACCCAGCCAGCAACGATTCACCAGTGCTCCACGTCATCTTCGTAGCTCTTCATCGCCATCCACCCCCCGCCATCCTTTCAGTTCACTCTGCATTTGTTCTAATTACTCACTCGCACCCGCGTCCCCAACAGCTCTGACCGATGTTGCAGGCTCGACTTCCAACGCGACGTGCGGATCCTGGCGGCTTTGGAGGACCGCAACATAGCCAGGGTCCTGGGTGCTTGCTGCCGCGAGGAGCCCTACTGCGTTGTCATGGAATATCTTGAGCACGGAGACCTATGCCAGTTCCTCAAGAGTCACGTCACCGCCGAGGACGCCCACTCGATGCCCATTGGTGTTAAGACGCTGAGGTATGTGTTTTAGTTTGTTTTAGAATTTTTTTTTTTTTGAATGGAGGGTGGTTTGTTTTTCTAATAATTTTAAATATTAAACTTGGTTGTACGCTGTAATATTAAATTTTGTTAAGAATTACTCTTATGACTTGGGTCTCTCCATAAGTTATTCTTGGAAATTTTAATGAACTGTTCAGCGGTTAAAAAAATTGAAATAAAAATTTTATTTCGTTTCCTTTTTAACTGAGCTCATTGTCAGCAATTCTTGGAACATTTTTTAAATTTAATTTTCATTTTAAGGTTTACCACGTATTAATATTTCCAAGAAATGAATAAATTAACAATATATAATCGTTGAATGTATGTACGTATGTACATCGAGTAACATTTTTTAAATTTAATTCTCATTTGTGAGCTTCATCACATATTAACATTTCGAAGAAATGAATAAATTATTTTACTACTCAGAATTTCATTGAGTTTCCAACCTAAGTAACAGAGAAATTTTATTCTGAAATTTAAATAAAAAACAAAATGTACAATAATTTTTTTATACCTTTAATTCTGTTGAACTTCTGTGCTCTCAAAATTAAAATTTAGTCGCACAGCAACTATAGATCAAAAGCTCAACATTCTATCTAAAATTAAACAAACACAAGTCAATACTCCTTCTTTAACATTCGATGCTCGCATCGCACCCTTCCGATAATAGAAAAACAAAGATCTCACAGCACTTTTCGCTGCGAGTGTAAAGTGAAAATTCGAGGGCTCGTTTCCCATTCCCAGCTAGGCAGCTATATATATATATATGTATATAGGGGATTTACAGTTGGGGGTTCGTACTCGTTTCAGCTTCAACTGCCTCATTTACATGGCTGCGCAAATTGCATCGGGGATGCGGTACTTGGAGAACCTCAACTTTGTACATCGAGATCTGGCTACGAGGTGAGTACGAAAAGCGCAGAGGGGGGTGAACAACGGGGAGTGAGAGAGAAATTTTAAACGGCGAAAGAGCGAAAGAGAGAGGAAAGTTCAGAAGGAATCCAAGCAGAGAAAGAATTTTCTGACCTGATTTTTTGATACGGTAGTTTCTTCGCAACTTCTGCCTTTCCTTTCACAGGAGTTTTCCTGTTACCTTTTGTGCGGAAAGAATATTGTTTGAACTGACGCTGTAATTTCTCTCTAACTTTTTTTTTCACCGTTTTAATTTTGCTTCAGACAAATGATTCAATATTTTTACAGAGAATTTTTCAGCGGAAATTTTTTAAACATAATAAATAATTGTGTTGTTAGATTCGCTTTGTTTGAAATCTGCAATTAAGCGAAAACTTTCTTTGGATTCGGATCTCAGCTTGTTATTTCTTCTTTTGAGGAAATAAATGCATTGAAGCAACTACTTTTAAGCTACTTAAAATTTTTCTTACAGTACAATCGCTTAAAGAACTGCCTATTAAAAAAATCAAGACCCTTTAAAAATCAAAGCCAGCATAGCAAAAAACAACTACAATTAAATAGCTTCACCCACAACAGCTCCGACCACGTAAACAGCCTCCAAGCCGCCCTCCGCTCTCACAATCGTCTTCTTAAATCCCACAAAGCCGTTTCCAATACGCTCGAACCAACCCTCCGCCCGCGCGAATACGAGAAAAGGCCAGGCGCGTGCTCGGAGCCGAATCGCGCGTGGTAAACGCATTACCCACCCCCGCTTCTTTCACCCTAATTTTCGATAGCGCGAGCGCCCACGAATAAACTGAATAATCGAGGAAGCTCGCGATTTATCGGAAAGGCTGCCGGCTCCGCGAGGAATCGATATGTATACAAGCGCGTACGTGGGTAGCTGGGAGGCTAGACTCATTGACGGGGCGGATCGTAAATCGCAATGCGGGGAAGTCGAGGCCGGACTTATTACGGACGCGCGTTTGGGAATTCCGGGGTTTCTTCAGTAGCGGACGTGGGTGGAGCGAGGCTGGATTGTCGGATGTGGAGAGGAGTTCGTTTTTGGGTGGGTTGTTGGTTGGATGGATTGGGATTTGGATGAAAGGATTTTTTTTATTTTTGAAGAGGTTTGGGGGTTTTATTGGAGTGCGTTGGGAAAAATTCATTC
>JAPYZA010006858.1:0-15044 GCA_030522685.1 Eupelmus azureus
GGGGGTGGGGGGGGGGGGGGGGGGGGGGGGGGGGGGGAGTGCGTGAAATCGAGCTTCGGGGAATAAGCCGGGGAGCGCGCTTGGTGATCAATCGCGACGATTTTAAAGCGACGTTTTTCTTGCGCCCGCCGTGCGAGTGTAGCTTGAAACTGGAAACGCGCGCGGATTAATGTGGGCTTCCTGCGATTCGCGCGCGCGCGCGCGCGAGTGGTCGGCTAAGCGAAAAAAATGAGAGGGCCTTTCGGAGAAGCTGCGCGAGAGGCTCGATATTCATATGCGTGCGTTTTGAGTTTTATTTTGCTTTTTTTTTTCTTTGGGGGTGATTATTTATCTGATTAAGAGTACGGAGAGTATTTTTTAATTAAAAGGGAATGAGGTAGGGTTTTTAGTTTTGGTTAGTGGGGAATACGTATTGGAAATAATTAGAAGGTTTCGATTGGTATAAATCGGCAAATTTAATCAAGTAATTGCTAGGTATAAAATAAATTTTTCTGTCCATATGACGACGGCACGAAATTGTAAGTATGTAGATAAGATCTAACAATTTGATTGTGTTATTGACGAATAAAACGCAGAGGAGCAAAAAAACGAAAACCGAAATTGACCTTTAAAACTAAAAGTCCTTCGAAACCTCAAAGCCTTCCCAAGTAAAAGGGCATTACATTAACCAAGGCATTACCCACATACTCCTTACATCCACACATGCCTCTTTCTTGTCTCCGCGTGCACTTTTCCCTGGAAGCGTTTTTCGAGCGGAAAGAAGAAACAGGATTAATGCGCCGTGCTCTGCGCGCTCTGGTGTCTTTTTTGGCCGACTGATTCCGAGTCTGGTTCCTCTCTCTCTCTCTTCCTCTGCCAAAGGAAAAAAGGTTCCGCGACTTTCTGGCCTTTCGCTTTGATTTAGTGCTGGGCCTGTTATCGATAGCTTATTAGCTCCTCTTCCGAGGGATTCGGAATAAAAGTGGAGGCGCGCGTTTAATGCCGCGTTCGAGGAAATTTTTGGGACGTCGAAAATTTTAAAGCTCGCCGTTTATTTATTAGCCGGGCGAGATGTTTTTATGGAAGCGTTCCTGAATGCTCGCATGTAAATTTGTTTTGAAATAAATAATTCATTTAATAAAGCATTGTGCTGGCTAATATGAATATTTCAAAAGCTGAAATTCAATAATGCATTGTAATCAAGTAGCCGAAAAAAATATATTTACTACGCCTTTTCAGCGTAAAGCGTCCCCGCGTCTTAAAGCCGCTCTGACAGAGTCCACTTTTGTTAACCGAGCGCATAAAAAATCCAGCAAATCCAGCGTAATCCCCAGCCGCGCATCCAGAAAAAGCAGAAAAACTCGACTTCCAGCGCCTCGCAATCAATTTTCATCCTCTTGCCAAAGCATTAGCATAAACAAGCTCTTCCATCCCCGGCTGGAGAAAAAGGCTCGGTCCGCGAAAAATGACTTATTTTTGCATAAAACAAATTTATTCCGCAAAACAAACGTTTGGCCGCGAAACAAAAGCAGCAGGGCCTCCTTAGGCCTCGCTCTATGCTCTGCGCGCGCGCGCTGCTTTACATAAACGCTCTTCTCTCATTTACCTATAGCCTCGAGATCCGAGAGAGCCAGGCGAACGAGGCGAACGAAGGAGATAAAGAGAGGAGGAGGAATCGCGCCGAGATTGCGAGCACGCGGCGCGGACCCCCCGAATGCCACCCACGCGTATGCGCGCATTATGAGAGAGCTCCGCGAGTCTCTCTGTAAAATTTTCGTCTTCCCTTTATTTTTTTCTGCAGTCGGCTCGACGTATACGTATATGTCTATACGCAAGCGGCGAGAAAGAAACGTGACGGGGCTTAAACGAGGTAAATCTTGAAAAATATGAGAAATCACGCGTGCGCCGTCCTTCTTTTTTCCCTGCCCCTTCGGAAACGCGTATATACATACACGCGCAGCCCTTTTATGCGTACGGCTCGCTTCCTCGAGCTATCGCTCGCTCGGGAAAAAATAAAGGATACGTACGGGGGGCTTTAAAATTTTTCAAAAAGCCGATGCCTGAAAAGAGCCGGCTCCCGGATTCTTTTTTTATCATTTAATCCGTGCGGGCTCCGGCTGAATAACCCTTTATATATACCCTCGCTGCCCTACATGCTCACCTCTCTTCTCTCTGCGATCACGCACACTTATGTAACAACACGTGTGCGTATAATGCGCGCCAAGGCAATAGAGTGCCCGCTGCGTTAGGCGAGTATAGGTGCGCGAGTGTACATACGGGCCCGAAAGGGTCCATTGAACTGTTTGCCGGGCTTCGGGCCCCGGAGAGGAGCTAAATACCGAAAAAAAAGGTTCCTAACGGACGCGACGTCGATGGCCCTTGTCACAACATTGTTTCCGGAAAAATGCCCTTGCGCTTGTGTATATACATACGCGCGCATGCGCGCGAGCGAAAAAAAGGGCGAGAGCGCAGGTGTGCGCGAAATTTCGCTTAATAACCGTTGCGCTATCGCCCGACTCACGCACACCGAGCGAGCACGCGTGTGTATGTACATCCTCCGGTCTGTTTTTCTTGCGCGCCCCTCTCTTTTTTCGCGCGAGCCTCGAGTGCCGGCGCGCCGAAATTACGCCTTTTTGCAGTATGCGCGCGCACGCGCTGTGAAGTAAAAAAAAGTACGCGCGTGGTGTATGTTGTAGGAGCGACGCCGGCGAAGCGGGGCACAAAGTGCGCCATGTGCACATACGAGCGAAATTTTTCAGCGGGCGCGCTGGCTTTGTCGGGCTACGCCGGGAGCTTGTAGGAGAGAGTATTGTGCGCTGCCGCTTTTTTGCGAGTAATTTTCGCGCGTTGCTTGGGGTATAGAGAGTCGACTTTTTGGAGAAAGGGTTCGAGTTTAGAATTGAAGTTTAACGTTCGAGCAAAGGATAAGCTCGCTTGATTATTATATTATAGACGAATTTTTTAATCGCCTCCCGTCGCTACAATAAAAGCATTACAGTCGCGGCGAAGAATTAAGCAGGCGGATATTCCCGGGCTTAGCAGACGCCTCCGACTGCCAAACATAAATTTCCATTATCCCTGAATAATAGCCCCGGTCAAATTCAATTACACTCGCCTGGTTCTCGGCACCGAAAATCCCAATGGCAAAAGGGCTCGCCCGTCACAAAGGAAAAATCGAACAACGAACTTTACAATATCCAGCCCTCGCATACCCTTGTAACAAAAAAATTATTTTCGTCGCCTCGTCAGCATCAAGCCTCAGCTCAACTCTACTCTCTGGCATAACGAGAATCCAGGAAAAGGCGAGAGCGGCCTGCAAAATTACGCCGAACTATTCTCAGAGCGTCGAGAGAGAGAGAGAGCGTCGCGCCGACTTATTGTCTCTCAGCGCGTTATTTCTGTCAAAATTGCGTTATGGCTGCGCCCCACCCGCGCTCCGTTTAACACCTTCTGCTCGGCTCTTTGTGGCAGAGAGGGAGAGAGAGAAAGACGAGAAAGGCTCGCGGCTGCGCTAATTGTCTTCTTTTTTGGGCGGCGAGAGCATCGGGATGATTTAAGGATGTAGCGAAGGGCCGGCTTTTTCTCGGCAGGCTCTCTCGGTTGGGTAAATATTGTAGCCCGGATCGCGGGGCTCGAGGTTGGGAATAATAAAAGTCGGATAAAAGGAGGAATGATGCGGATTATACGAGGATCGTAAATCTCGGTGAGAGAGCTGTATCGATATAATTGACGAGTTGGTCTCTCTCTCGAAAAAGCTAGCAATTTGTTATCGCGCCCCAACAAAACGACTTTTCATTCGGATTTTTCATTAATACGCGGGCTCTTTCTCGAATCCCAGGCGATCTGCAATTATAAATCATTTTCCAGACGTCGCAAAAATGGCGAGACCCTGACCGCAAACAGAAACACACAGCTCAAAAAGCAAAAACAATAAAAAATAAAAGGCAGCTACAGAGAGCTACAAATTAACTTGGTAGGGCCGTCCCCCGCGCCCGTCATTAATCGGCGCTGCGCTTGCGCACCCGCGCGCGCGCGGCGAGCCCAAAAATGAAGCAAAAGCCTCGGAACAATATCGCTCGAAAAAGGCCTATATCCTCCCTCGGCGTATAAATCTCGTTCCCCGGCGCTCGATAATTGATGATTCGCCGAGACGAAAGGAACGCATGCACACAGGCACACAGCCAGCATACATCCACCATTCTTGCGCTCATTATAATTAGTGCGCCGGTCCCGAGCTGCTATTGGCCGCCGACGGCTGCTGCTCCCTCTCTCTCCGTCTGTGGATATTCCCCCGATATCTATGAACGCCTGCGAACTTGTGCGTTCGCATATATATGCATATATGTGTATACGCCGCGCGGCACGAAATTTATAGCGAGCCTCTGGCCCTCTTTATACTTTCTCGGCCTCTCTTATTTTCTCCTTTCGCGAATGAGATTTTCCCCCACCGTCCTTTCTTCCCTCTGTCTCCACGCTCGCGCTGCCGGCTCGTTTGATTTAACGACTCTGTGCGGCCGCTCTCTCTCTCTGCGGATATCGGTCTCTCTCTCTCTCCGCGCCTCTATCGTAAAGAGCCACCCGAGAGAGAGAGACAGTCCCGGGCCGCGCAATTTGAATAAATCTCATTTATCGTCCCGCGGATTCAGCCGAGGGAAGCGACGAGATGAGAAAAGCGCGGGCGCTGCTGCAGCGCTCGGCAGTCGGCACGACAAATTGTCCCGCACGATTCTCCAAGAGAGAGTGTGGCTGCGTGTTTTATCGTTGCCGGGGAGCCGCGCCAGGGGGCACATCCCGACCTGGGACGCCACCTAGGGTAAGATTCGCGGCTGATTTCGAGCGCGGACGGCGACGTATAGGTATTGAAATTTTCGATCGCGCTGTGTCGAGAGCGCGGGATTCGTGAGTTATGGCTCGAGCTGGAATTATGTTGTGACGCGTCGATTTGTAAGCGAGCTTTTGAACACGACGCGGTATTTTATTTATCGGCTACTGGTTTGCGCTTCGGGGTTTGATAGAGTATTTGGACTTGAGGGAATGGCTGGTGGGGTTTGGAGTCGATGGAGCGGATTGTTTCTGGCGAACGGTAGCTTTCTTCTTCCGCCCTCGTTGCTGTGTAAATCAATAGTGTACTAAGCTCCGAACGGCAGCCCTTCCATTTCTATTTCAACGAGCCTGCGATCGGCCGTTAATTAAGTACGTCGATTAACGCGCGTTCGCTTTCCCATATAGCTGGAGTGTGTTCAGGAACTGTGTACACACGAGATCGAGAGAGACAAAAAGGAAGACGAGCGCTTGAAAAAAAGGGGAGGGAGAGATAGAGCCGCGTAAAACGATACTCGTTCTCGCTGCGACGACATTAATTGCTGTATACGGGGGCTGTAGTCGGCCACGTGCCGAGCGCGCGAGCTTCCTGCGTGTATACGAAAAACTCGATCCTTGCGTCCCTCTTTCTCTTTTGCGCGGTCCTTTGATTTTCTGCTAAGCCGCCCTGATGTGTGTATGTAACGAAGGTTCTGGTACTGTCGCTGTTGATGCAAAGCTGAGCGAGGATCGTTGCATTTTTTTTTATTTAATTTGATGAAAGGCGACGTTAGGATCTGATTGATATTAGCTATGTGGGTGTTAGCTTTGAAAAGTTCTGGTCCCTCACAAGTTCAAAAATTAGAATAAAATTTCGTTTCAATAAATCAAGACGAAGCTCGAGATAATTGTGATTTACTAACAAACTAAACAAACAATAAAGCTCGAAAGAGCCAAAAGCGCCATAAATCTATCCAGAGAATAACCGGAAAATGACTATTATTACAGCCCAACCCATTGTACAAACCCAAAGGACAATATCCAGCTCCGATTTTAAAAACTCGATTACACGCAGGCTCAGCGCCGGAGAAAGCGAAAACTCAGCGATCCGAAAAGAATGCGCCCGGCCTTGACAGTCCCGTGCGCAGCCACCACCGCCGCAGCCGCTCCAGCACAGCCGCACGCGCGCTCCGCCGATTGATGATGTCGCGGCGCGCTACCTCCGCCCCCCCCCCCCCTTCGAATAACCCCTTTTTTCCGGAGGCCCTCGCGCCCCCGTTTTTCGCGCAGCGCGCCGGGGGAACGACACATTGGCCCTTGAAAATAAACAGAATTCATCGAACGAACCCTTTCGAATTCAAATATAGGGGAGCGGGCCTTTCGAGCGCGATTTTAAAAGCAGGACACGACGAAATTGGCGGAGACGGGAAAAAAGATAGCGAGCGTGTGCAGGAGAGAGACGGAGAGAGGCTTTAAAAAAGCGAGGGGGAGAAGCCGGGGAGGGCTTTGTTCGCGCGCTCCGCGGGCGGAATTTCATTTGCGCGTGCGCGTGCACGCAGAGACGCTGTCAAAACAGAGAGAGAGCAAGCCGACGCGCCGATTTTTCCGGAGCCGCATCTGTCGCGAAATAACATGACCAATTTGCTGGGTGGAGAGAGAAAAGGGGTGAGTGCGCGGGCGCGCGTCTGATTTATTCGGCGCGATCGCTCAATTATATACTCCGCGAGCGGAGGTAATGGTACAAATATAAATTTCGTGCTAACCCCTTTTTCGGCGATGTAGAGCAGCGGGGTGAATAGTTGGGTTATGCGTGTATCGATTGGGCCGTGTTTGGGAAACATTGAAGACTCTATTAGGCCATGCGGTGCTGCCTATGTATGAAATAATTGCCTTTGACGCTGTTGGTCCCATTGTTGGGACAGTTCGCTTTTGTGCCGCGCGCCGGTTCGTTGCTTCGAGCTTTATTTACGATCTATCGCGCGAATGCCCAAATACTAGATTTATGCTTAATCAATAAACTGCAATTCTACAATTCCCATCTTCGCGTTGGTTCATACTAAGAATCGGCGTTAAAAGGAATCGTTACCGATCTGCCGATAGTCTCGGTAGCTGCGAATCGATCCCAGAACCCGGGACTATTTACATCGGCGGTCCGGCAATGCTAAACGAATCGCAAAACCAAGGCGCATTTCCGAAGGGTCATTGCTTCGGCGCTCGGCCAGGAAAAACGCGGAAATCGAAGAAACGCGCTGGCTTCTTCTCTTGCGTACCAAGCACAACGTTGGAATCTTTTGTTTTTTGCGTCCCGACGCCTTTCTCTCTCTCTCTCTCTCTCTCTCTCTCCCTCTCTTTCTCTCTCGTGTGCGTGTATATTCTTGAGCAGCAAACCGATGGGGTCAAAGACACTAGACGAGCGATAGACGAGTGTGAGGCACTTTGATCTATTTTAAAGATAACAATGCGCCGATCTGCTCAAAAATAAAATCCGCTAGAAATATACGCGCGGGCTGGGCCGTTTTTCTAGGAGCTCTAGGAGCTGCGCCCTAAGGTACGTTTATATAATTGCGATGCGAGGATGGGCGGAGGATAAATACCAGAAAAAAGGAAGAGTAGGAGTGGATCCCAACTTTTTTGAGTATTCACAGAACCGCTGATCTGTAGTAACGTGTAAAAGCATTAATCGCTTAAAAAATCGTTATGAATAAAAACCGATTGTCACCGATCGAGCATCAATAACAACGAAAAAAAACCCACCCCGTCGCAATCATCCTGCAAAAGGAAAACATCCAATTTCGAGACGTCACAGCGAGCCGCACAAAGCCAGCCATAGACGCGCTCGCGTATCCCGATCGGTTTAATTCGCATCGACGTTACTTTGCTCGCGCGATCCGCATCATAATCGCGGCCATTGATGCGCGCCGCGCATTAATCCTCTTTATGTGTAGCCGGGTCGGAGGAAAAAACGACAGCGCGAATCGGATGATTCGCACAATGCGCGCCGTCAAAGGTACGATTGTTGGCGGCGATTGGGATCGGCTGGATATCGGTATATGACTCGACGGGAATGGAGCTTGGAGCGGGAGGGATGAGCTTTAGGACAATGGGGGCATTCCGAGCTTTGAATGGCTTTGCGATCCGCTGACTTATTTCGATGTAGTTGACGATATTGGTTGTATATTGAGATTTTGAACTATGGAATTTTTACTGTAAAGTACATGGATAGTTTCGCTCTACAAAAAAACGATTTGTTTTGATATTGCTAATCGATAATCCTAGACACTCCCCGAAATCATCCCCCACTCTCCCAAAACTTTCCAGCGACCGAGCGGCCAGCCCAGGCTCACAACCTCAGCAAAACAGAGGCAAAAAGCTCTCGCCAAGCGTCATTCTCTCATCCCCCCTTTTTCTCGTCTATCGCACTCTTCTACTCGCTCCCCGACAAGCGAAGCCCGAACAAGCAACGAGAGGTGCACGGCACGCAGGCATCTCAGGATCGGTGCTATTTTTCACTCTAGTCCGGCGCATTGGCAGCTCGCTTGATTTCGAAAGCTCGCTCCGGCGCGCGCTCAACTACCGGCGACAATTAAATTTAGAATATTTTTTAAATTTCTCCGATTCCGCTCGAATGATTTGGCACGGCCTCCGCTTCTTTCTCCCTCTCTCTCCTGCGCGAATCGTTTTCGGCTCTCGCTTTTTGTCAAGCGCGAAATAACAGCGAGCGCAGCCGCAAAACGAAGGCCGCGCGAGAGCCGTAAAACGAAATGAGAAGAGAGGACGAAAGAGGATCTTAAAGAGGCCCCCCCCCCTCTCCTAACTCGAATTACCAAAGAGCGCGGCCCGTGCCCGCAGAAAGAGAGAGAGAGCGAGTTAAACGTTCCACGGCGTGTTAAATCAAAGAGGAGAACGAGAGAGAGAGAGAGAGAGAGAGCGGGGAAGAAAGGCAATAACGTGCGAGAATGCAGAATGATGGAAACGTGCGAGCATGAGGCTCGTTCCCCTTTTTGCGCACTGTCTTCCCTCTGACTCTCGCGCCTGCGCGTTTTCGTGATTATACTCTGGAAATAGTCAACCGGATGCCCCCGCGCCCAACCCCCCATGAAGAGAGCACCGAATGTCCGCTGCTCGCGTGCGCGCCGCGAGTTTAAGTATATATTTCTGGACCCTTTGAGTAAAGAGCTGCGCTGAGCTTTTTTCCTTGAGGGAGGAGAGAGAGAGAAAGGAGAAAGCACGGGGATTCCCATCGGGGGACGTGCGTTTTGCTTGCTTTCGGCCTTTCGCTGGGTATTTTAAAACGAGGATGCGCGGGTGTGGGCTGAAGGGTCGAGGATTGTTGTGACATGTTTGTCGAATTGTTTGACGAGAGATCGATCGTTTTTCTTTGCTTTTCAAAACTAAAGTTCTGTAGCTAGAGGAACTTTACCCTAGTATAGAACCATCATTAGCAAACTATCTTTCACACGCCTTTCCGAGCCACGCTCCTCACCCCACTCCCCTCGGAACTCAACCCAAAAATTTGAATACCAACAGCCCCGCCTCCGCGAATGAAAAAAAAACCAATTCCACCCCTCTCTCACTCCCCCCGAGACTGAGGAGCGTATCTCCCTCGACGCGAAGAATAAGAGAAAGAGAGCGGGCGAGTAAGTTTGTATTTATAAATAACGCGGCTTGAGAGCGCGTGACCCGCATTTCGTTATTATTGTATCCGGCTATGCGTTCGGTGCTCTAGTACCATTGACACGTAGCGGGAGTAAGCGGGAGAAGGAACGAATGTAGAGCGAACCTTGATTGAGCTCGCTCGCTCGCGCGCGCGCCGGCACGGAAAAGTATGCAAGCAAGCGCTAAGAGAGCGCCCGCAGAGATGGATGGATAATTTTGTTTGTGTCTAAAGTGTGTGTGTCTGTTTGGGTGAGGCTGTGTAGGCTGTGTGTGTGGTTTGCGATGTTGGTTAGCGGTGGCTGAGTTTTTAGGTGATGGGGTGATGGAATTTTTTTGATTTTTGTCGGGGGGTTGGGTGATTGGATTGATAGTTTTATTGAGAGGTGAATTGAATGTTAGGATAGGTTTTAGCTAATTGTTTACATTCTAATTTCGAATTGGTTAAAACTTATTTAAATATACGTAGACCGTATTAAGCAACTGTCAAAATTGTATAAACAAATAAACATCTTAACTATGCTCAATAAGTTTAATCAGAACTGGTCACTTAACTTTTTCTACCAAACAATCAACCAAAAAATACCCTTTTCGAATCATCCCAAATCCTCCTCAAACAAAAGCACAAACCCCAGCTAATGTCCCACCTATCTTTAGCCACCGCAACCACACAGCCAACCCAAGCCAAACAAACAGGTCTCAATCTCCAAAATTCATTCTTTCCCGTCACTCATACTTTCCGAGCGTAACTAAATTTTCTCGCTCTAGGTACACACATCGTCAACTTCACTGACTTCGCGGCTCTCTCGGGCGGCGCGCGCGCAGATAGAAATAGCAGTATACGCGAGGCGAGAGGGGGCCGAGTAAGTATATGACGGACGGATGCCAGTTTCGAGGAGGCAACACGAGATTGCCAATCGTTTCCGGTCGAGATCGCGCGCTCTTGGCTCGGCCCGGACTGGGAAAACTCGCGCGGATTCGCCTGAAAATTCGGACGGCTCGGATGCGCGGCTTGAAATAGATGTGATTGATGCTGAATTCTAGAATTTTGGGGAAATTATGAACACGGTACGGATTTTGTGTGGTTGTATGGATTTTGATAAATAAATAGATAGATAGATTATTTATTATCACGAAAATTCTTTCAAAAATAAACCGCAAATGAGGTGCTTAAATGTGGCGAATGATGATGAATTTATAATACGTGTTGGCGCTGAATTCGATAGATATGACGAGCGAAGGATTTTCATAAATTTAGGGTAAATAGGTAATTTTACCTACTTAATAAAAATGGTCGGTTCTCTCTTACGTAACTCAGACGCACCGAAGAAAAAAGCGCGCCAACTATAAATTTTCCGGCAGTCGCGCGGCGCCACATTACACTATCACCTCTCTCTCTAGCAACGATCTCGAAAAAAAGAAGGCCGACAACCACTCGATCGCACAAAGAAGATGACAATCGTCGTCATCCGATGACTTAAACTCCGCTAAAAATGCGCTAAAAGAGAGGGAGAGAAAGGACAGCGAGATGGGCTCGTATCAACAATCGCAGATGAAAGAGCGCGCATCTATTATTGCACATCCGCTTAGCGGCTTAGAGCGCGAAAGAGAGCTGAGTTTACACGCGTCGATTGTCGCGCGCACCTTTTTGTGCGATCGCTAAAATTAACGCGCGGCTAAGCGGCAAGAGCCGCACTTTTACGCTAGGCGATGCTTGGCTTCTTTGATTTTATTGTAAACATGTTTTTCGATCGTTTGATAGAGTCTTGATATTTTATTTCAAAATAACACTTTCACTCTCAGTATTTGCAAAATTTTCATCCGTACTTAAAAAATTTAATCTAGAGCTTTTGAATGTTTCAATCACAAGCTTCTTAAAATTTGCTTATACATTTATACTTTTATTACGAGTTTAATTTTAAATTTTCTACTTTTACATTTCGAAACAGCACTTCCACGTCAAAAATCGCAATCCACACCCAATCAACTCCCGAGATGATTGCAAAAAAATTCGCGCCGCACGGCCAATGCCGCGCTTGCAGCTCTGCGCTCATAACACACCTACAGGCTCATCCAAATCTAAATCTAAATCGGAATACAAGCCGGGGCCTGCGAGCTAGCAGCGCGAGTTATTTGGCAAATAAAAAAGATGCCGTGCTCAAAACGCAAAATAAAAATTGCGACACAGAGAGACGAGCGCGCGCGCAGAGAGAAGCTCTAGTTTTGGCCCCGCGCGATTGGCCCCGATCGGGCCGTGATCGAGGAAAAAAAATAAGCGGCTATTTGGCAATCGGACGCATACGCTAATACATATATACAGGCGCATATCCAATGTCTTGAGCGCGCCCTCGTAAAGGCGAGCGTGGAAATCGATCGATCGCACGCCACGAGGCATCGGGAAAAGAACTAGACGGACTCGACGAGAAAAGCGCGTCGCGACGGGGCGGCCTCGTTTCTTTTTTCGTGCCTTTTTTTTAGGCGCGGCTCCGCCGAGAATTCGCGCTTGTTTTTCGATTCGAGAGTCGGTGTAAATATAGAGGGTTAATTATAAATTTAAATAATTCTAGTAGATCTTATGATGGATCAGGAAGAAAATATAAAATTGCATTATTGGTTCAATATTGTTGATACGTTAATCTTGAAACACTCTTTTAAATGTGTCAATATTTGAAAATAAAAACTACACACG
This sequence comes from Eupelmus azureus, assembly GCA_030522685.1. NCBI lineage: Eukaryota > Metazoa > Arthropoda > Insecta > Hymenoptera > Eupelmidae > Eupelmus > Eupelmus azureus. The sequence continues at coordinate 12,122 of JAPYZA010006858.1, forward strand.
CTACCATCAATTAGCGAATTATAGTCCAACCTCTCGCAGCCACGATACATCGAAGCTCATCGCGAAAGGAAGGAAGAGGCGAAGAAGCACGAAAGATACACGCGGATCTTCCCATGCGGGACGGCGAGTGGAAGCCGAGAATCGCCGCGAAAAAAAGGAAGCGCGCATTCGATTCTCGGCGCCCCGCGCAGGCCCCACCCCCGTCTATTAATTAGCTCCGGCGTGCTTCTCTCTCTTCTCTTCTCTTCTCGGTTAATTTACTCGGTCGGAATATTTTCGTCGTTGGAAAGAGAAAGAGAGAGGAAGAAAGGGAGAGAGATGGTCTTGCTTTTCTTGTTTTTATTAATTAAGGCGAAGCCGTAGGGGGCTAGAGTTGTCGAGATTCACACGAATTAGGAAATCGATGGGGTCGGGATTTCGGCCCGGGGCGTGGGAGGTCGAGTTCTCTGAACGCCGTCTGCGAGCTGGATATTTTCTGCGCCCGGCCGCTTCGTAAGCTAAATTGGGTTAAAGAGGTTCCGGAATAATTAAGCGGCTGATTTGGTTAATTTAGAAAAAGTCCGTTAATAGGCTTTCTCGAAACGAAAAAATACTTTCGACGTTTGCTTCTTACGCAGCGCTAGCCGTGATACAATTACTAATTTTTAAGATAAGATTACGCTCTATTCCTATTTGACATATTAATGTGACTACGAAATCCGTTATGACAATTAGTCACTAGGTTACTCAATATTCGATAGCAACAAATCACAATGACCAATAGTCTTATCGATCCACAAATAACACTTCCCGAGACATTCATTGTTCCCCCCCGAAAAAAAATCCTTATTCTCATTCCTCACGCACGATACAAACCCCCAGCATAAAAAAAAACTGCTTTTCACGAACTCGATCAGCAATAGCCTGCACTCGAGAGAGTCCATAAAAATTCGGCTCTCTCGAGCGCGGCGAGCCCTTTGAGTCCGCGAAAAATGCTCGCAGGAGCGATTTGTCAAACGGCGGTGCGAGAGAGAGAGAGAGTAGAGCAACAGCTGCGAGAGCCGAGCGCGGCGCTTTAAAGACCTACACGGACCAAGCAGTGAAAAGCTCCGCTGGGGGCTCGCGGGTAATTGAATTATTAGGTCGAACTCTCCGCTCGATCGTGTAAATCCCGCTCTCGAGGATTTAATGTACGTATATACGCGCGCTGCAATCTGCGAAATTAATCTTATTGAAATTGCTTTTCAATGGCTCTCGCTGGAGAGAGAGAGGAGAGGGTTATTTTTTTCTGGTCTGGTACTACTGTGTGTTACGGGTTTTTAGAGCTGCGATTGTGTAGCTTTGTTGCTTTCAATGATGCATAATTTATGCGCGCTGCTAAAAAGGTCTATTTAGTAGTTTGCAGAATCGAAAGAAGCGGGGAGCGCGTGATTATTGTTTAAAATTATGTACTGTTCGAGAGAGGGAGAGAGAGAGAGCGGCCAGTTTCTAAATTTAATGCGCCGCTAAGTGTTAGCGGCGGCCGGTCTTTACGCGATGAATAGAGCCGATTGTTGTTCGAAATAAACATTGTTATAAATAAATGTGGCATAAATAAATATTTATGACATACCGGGCTAACCAACGTACCGCATTGTACGCATAATACTGCCGTATGCCAAGCGAAGGCTCTTATCAAGTTTAAATTCCTCGCGGCATAATGAATTAATACCGGCTACAATGATCATTGTCACAACATTATACAACGTTCCTACATCATCCTAAAAAAAAAACGAAATTTTCTCAGCTAAAAAACTACAAAGCTTCACCAAAACCATGCTCACACTACCTCAATAACAAAGAGTTCGATAATCCATCCACGCAGACGCGACCGAGACAAAAGGAAGAGCTCGCTTATGCGGGACCAGCTACGTCACACAACCCAACCGGATCATCCGAAAAAGCTCTGGCATTCTCTCGCGCATCGCCGAGAGAGAGAGAAAGATATTGCAGCAGGCGGGAGGTCGAAGCTGCACCGATCTAGAACGAAAAATCGGGGACGGCATTCCGCGGCGGCCCCGATATGTGATGGCGCTTCGTCCGCTGTTTATTCCTTCTTTCTCTCTCTCTCTCTGTTCCTCTGCCTTCCGAAAGAAACGACGCGGCAGAGAGAAATAAGGGCGGAGAGGGAATTTATTTTTCGAGCGACGATAATAATTCACGAAAATTATCTCGAATAACGATAATGCGAGGGACGCGACGGGCTACGTAACTCAGGAGTAATTGGACGATGCGCGGAGTTAATAAACTTTATTAGGGTATTGCAGCCGATTGTTTTCTTTTTTTTTCGACGCTCGGGGGCCGCTCTGGGACTTTCGAGCGCTTTATTAATTGCTTGGTTAAAGTTTGGGATCCGTATGGGCTGGAGTCGTTCTTTGACGTTCGCGCATTACTTACTAAATGAAACAATAAAAGAAAATTCAAGCTTGACTAGAAGAAAACTTTAGTCAAGCTCCAAAACAAATTCACCCAAACATCAACTTTTTCCCTCTCTTAATTAATCACACATCTGCCTTACACAAACCATCCACTAATTACCCCAGTCCTCACCATCCATCCGACCCCATCAGCCCAAAGAAACAGTCCCCGTCGCGAAAATTCCGCGGCGTACAATCTTCAGAATCCAGCCTCCAAATACCGCCCAGCCCGAACTCTCTCACGCATAGTCAAAGTGCGGCGCTTATACATATATATACACAGGCGACGATGACAATGGCGCATATCTCGAAGGCAAAAAGATGCCCGGGCCACTCCTTCGAAACGCGCGGGATTCGAAATTTTATATTTGAAATTTATTAGCGCCCGGCCGGAGCTCCGGCTCTAATTTATCGCCCCTCGGCTTTTTATTAATTTCGGCGGAGGCGAAATCGACGGGCCGATGACCGCGGCGTTTGCTTCTTTTTTC
>JAPYZA010006859.1:0-20920 GCA_030522685.1 Eupelmus azureus
CGGACGCGCGGCCCGGAGTTGTAACTTTCACCGGCGCTCTTAATTATCGCCGGATTCATTAATTTCGGGCTTGAGGTTTGGGATCGTGTATGCTTTATTGTGGGCAGTTTGTTTTGCCGGCTGGCAAGTTTGTGAGTACTTACCGGCTTGATAATTTAATTTTGGGTGGATTGAAGTTGCTTGAGTTTAATAACTCTTTTTTTTGGTAGCATTGAGCATCGACTCGCATTTTTAATCCGCTTTAATAATAATATCCACCGAAACATCACAATCAATAGTAAGAAAAAAACGAACTAAGAAAGCCTATATAGACTACCCTATATTTCGCATAATACCTCTCAGAACCATCGCAACATATAGAAAAAAAAGACTCCACGTAGCTTCATCCTCGACGTTAATACTTCGTTAAATCGAAAAGTTCTCCTGCTCTCATTGTTTACGAGAAGCGCTCGCACGCGCGCTCGAAAGCGCTCAAATGAAGCGTGAAATTCTCGCTCCCCCCTCGAAATTTTTATATGTATACCAAAAAGGGGCGCGCGTCCTGCTTTTTTTTCACTACAGCAGAATTGATACGCTATATACTAAAGCACGAGTATTTCCGATTTTCGCTTTTACGAGTATTGTAGGTAGGCACATAGAGATATGACTGCGCTATAAATCGGCGTGCCGCGTGACGTACTAACGAGCCCGGGAGATCATTTTATGTTGCTTCGTGAAGGAAAGAGGAGAGAGCGGTAGGAAGGCTTATTATTATTGGTTCATGAGGCTGATGTACGCGACTACTGAACGTCACGAGCGGAATGCTATGGATGTAAATTCGGCGGAACATCCTTGCTTAGACCTACTCTAACTTTATTATTGCCAATCGCAAATTATAAATTACGTCACGCGAGGATCCTCATTAATACCAATATTTGCAATCATTCAATCAAGGAGCGCACACTCGCTGCCGCAAATAAAAACATAAACCCCAGCGCTCAGAAAATCATTAAAAGTCCACATCTCACCTCCCCCCTCGCATTACGTTTTCGGCATAAATCAGCGCTGGCAAAAGTGTGTATTCCCGAGCGATATTTTCCTCGCCGCCTTCCGCGCGCATATATTTCACGCGCCTCGCTCGCGCAGGTAGCCCAGCGCCGATATATACCTCCGCACAATACGTCTACCTTCTCTCTCTTTCTCTCTCTCTCTCTCTTCTTTGCGATGCTCTGTGAGCGAGCTCTCACGTGGGTATATCTCTGGGCTGGGTGTATATCTATATATGTTGGCTCTCTGACGAGAGTCTGTCGTGTGTATATAGGTGTAGGAGCGCCCACGTTCGCACCTGCGACGAAAGAGAGAGTGTATATGCGCGCCTGTCGGGCTTTGACAATTGATTTACCGGCGCGCGCCGGCTTTGTTTCTCTGCGTGGCCGCGTGCCTGGCCTTTTTAGAAATCTGGAGAATTTAGACCTGCGTCGTGCGTATGCTTTATCACCTGGTTTTTATCGTTTCTAATTTTTATGAAAATTGCTATCTGAAGGCTTGTTTATTACCGACGTCGTAACGCACTCCGATCCAGTACAATCAATAACGGAACCAATATTTACGATAATACACACACGCACTCCAAGAAAACCACTCGCACCCAAATTAAAATCCCCAGAGCACCTTACGAACCTTAGGCCCCCTCTCTCCCGGCTTAACCGTGCAATTCGCTTTATTTATCGCTCGCGTTATTCGCAAAATATAAATCATAGGCTCCGCCGGCGCGTTGGCCTCCATATTTCACCTCGGCAAGCAGCTAGTAGCCGCTCTCCGGCGCGTATCGGCCCGGCGCGCACATAACAATGCGCCTCCGCGCGTTATCTCCGGGAGACGTTAGCGGCGCGAGAAGTGACGATCGTACACGCCTACGCGCACCTGTGCTGTGTTTGACGGCAGCGGAGAAGGTGGATGTGTGGAGACGAGAGGCTGCGGAGGTGGATTGAGAGGTGATGATGCGGTGGCGTAATTAATTTGTTCAGAAGAAACGGTAGCTGGATGTGTGATAGTATTTGGTTATGGTGGGGTTATGGAAAGCTGGTTTTGACGTAGTTTTTGGTCTGTTTTTAAAGAACTTTTTTACGTATCTTATCGAGCAGCGAACCTATTCTATTTCAATTTCTCAAAAAAACTACGCAAAACTCCAACTCCCCAGCAAAACCAAACTTATCGCATCCCGCTCCAATTCCTCAATCTCTCGGCAGCGCCAGAGAGCGGCCCGACAGAGGCAAATCACAGTGACTAATATTCCCCGGCGCTCGGATCTCACGAATCTCACGAGCTATCCCGCCTCTACCTGCACACTCACAAAGCCATTCTCTCATAGCGGGGGTGTATGCACGCGAGCTAACGTACAGGGGCCGCAGAGATAAAATGCAAAAGGGGGAACGCCGGAGCTCGAGGGCGCCTCTTGGCACTGCCCGGTTATTTATTGTAGCTTCCGTTTATGCTTTATTTGCTATTTGCGCCGGGGCTTTTTTCCTCGCTCGCTGCTGCTGCGCTCGCTTTCCCGAAGAAACTCAATTACGAGGCTGCCTGTGCCGCAGGTGGACGTCGATATTGTCGAGAGCTCGGCGATATGACGTTGCTTTTCAAAAACTCGTCCGCAAACCAGTTTGCCGGCCGGTCTCTGTGTCTGTGTGTGTATGGCAGGCTACTTTGTTGCGCGGAAAGCTTGTTTATGAGCTGCTTATTACAAATAAGCTCTAATTTCGCGGCGGATAGAGGAGTGCACGGCTTATATTCTCGGAAACGGCTCGAGCTTTGCTTTGCATGAATGCATATAGCTTTTGAAATATCTATCGCTGCAGCTGGAGTCGGGGCGGTAATAGCGGAGGCAATGAATCGAAATTACGATATCGCATCTCGACTTTTGCAAATCGTAGACTCGCATTGGCATCGGGCCTCGATGAATAAACAAGCGTGAAATAAGACGATACCGCAGCGCTGGGAGATATAAAGGTTCAACGCTCCGAGAACACAGCGCGCTCGTGTATATACGCGCCAAACGGCCTAAGGGCAGTTCCGCGGAACGGCCGGGCTGCTTAACGACCAGTTAATACCGGGCGGCAAATCGCGGCCCTAACGCCCGGCTCCTTTTCCAATTCGGGTCATTCGCTCGCCGCGACGATAATCAAAATCGGCTGAAAAGCCGCTCTCCGCGCTGCTCCCAGGCAATTGACAGAAAGACGTCGCAGGCGCTGAAGATCACGGACGGGAGAGTATATAAGCCCTGGGAGAGTGTAATTGGCCCTCGCGCTCGCATAAAGAGTCCGGACGGCTGCGTGATTTCTCAGGCCCGAGCCAAGTAGCTCTACGTACGCGCGCGCACATGTATATATACACACTGGGCGAGCGTAGCGCGCGATGTAAATGGTTATTAGCCCTTCTAGTGGCGCGTAACGAAACTCCTTAAATCAAGAGAGGACGGCCGGCCGATGGGCCCGGCCCCTCCTTGAGGAAAGGAGCGAGAAAACGAGGGCTGTAGAATCACACGCGCAAAGGTGGATGTATGCGCGTGCGTGCGTGTGTGTACACGAGGGAGAGAGCTCAAGAAAGAGAGAATAATACGTTAAAGCCGCAGAGAGCCCGCGCCTGCGCTTACGCGAGAGAGAGAGAGAGCGGCAGCGGCAGCAACTACTCTAATTGGCCACTTTGTCCATTTATTCGATTTATTTAAATTATGGGACAATTGACAGTAGGCATTCTATTTTTTAAATCTCCCCGAACGTACCGAGCGGCGCGGCCGCAGAGCCAAGCGCGCAACCTCTCGGCAGCTGATTGGGCGAGATTGGCGTGAGACACTGGCCCCACAGATTCCCCAGTTGTGGGCTTAATCAGCTTTGATTGCTCTCTCTCTCTCTCTCTCTCTTTCTCTCTCGCTCCTCTCGTCGCAGCGCGGAGCGGCAGTAGCCGAGAGCTCGCCTCTTTTCATCGCGCCTCCGCCTTTCTTTTTGCGACACACACTCGCCACACAGATACACAGTTTGGCCTTTCTGGCTTTTTATTATTCCATGTAGAGCGGCGGCTCGCTTTTTTTTCATGTAGAGGATGGCTTTTACGAGCTGCGCTTAGTGTGAGACTATACGGACGATTTTTTAATACGATGATTTTCGCTTGACGCAGAGCTGAAGGCATGTGTGGCTTCTCGAAAATCGAGGGCCTTTGATTGCTTTTCTGGGTAAGATGGATCGCGTTATGACGAGGATGAATATTCGAGTGGACTGGCTTTTTCGTTTTGGAGAAACGCCGAGTGATTCGCCGTTTTCTAGATCGCACTTGAATTTTATTTACGCAGAATATTTTTGTTTTCGCTCGCAGGCCGGATGACTGACGGTTTTATTACAAAAGGACAAAAACAATCGATTATCCGATAAGTCAACCCGGCCCGGCCGAGGGAATATTAAATACAACATTATCAAGCCTTAATTGATCCAAAAAAACAAGCCGGTATAACCAGATTTAAATGGACCGCTCCGAAAGCTCGCGAAACCGTTAAGCTTTTTTCATCTCCCTCGCTCGTTACCGCACATACCTTGCCATTCTCATTGTTGCCCTCCTCCACCCTGCCGAAGAATCAATTTTCATACTCCCCGAAGCGGCAAAAAATGCCCATCTCCCGCAGGAAAAAAAATGATGAATCGCCAACTTTCGCCGGTAATTAAAACACGCGCGTTGCTGCTGTATCGCTGGTATCGTCTGCTACTCGTCAATTCGGTTACTGCCTGGATCTTGTCTTTTTTTTTTCAAGTGGTTTCTTGCTCTTCTTGTTTTCTAGAAGAACGGAGGATAGACGATGAGTGGGAAAGAAGCGGAGGTTAATCTATTTGGATGATCTAACCAGTTTGACGCCGAGGCCTTCCCTGTAGTCGAATCTGTCATTTTTCATTTGTATGAATTATGGAAAACAGACGCGCGTGCTTACACCGAAATTTCGTGAGAATGGCTTCGAGGAAGGCTGTTGTTGTTTGCCGAGCGTTTGACTGAAATTACGAATATTTTCGTACTGGAGGTTCCGAGGTATTGGAAAAAATTAAAACAGTCTTAATCCGATATATGTTAATGTTTGGAGAAAAAACGCTATCGCTTATTGAGACATTAACTTTCAAAAACCTGCTTCGGCCCGCCAAAAAAACGGCAGAACCGATTTATCCAACCTTTCAATTTCGTATGCAAATTCGCGTAACGAGAGCGTTTTTTCCACCAAATTCAATTAATCTCCAGAATCAGGTTCCCTACTCCTCGCATCGGCCCGAAATCAAATCATCAGACGGCACACTCCGGCCGCTCAACGAGACACAACAATTTCTATTTTCCCATCGCGATCGGCAGTCACATCCGCCGTTGCGCCAACTCGAAATTGAATAAACGCTCGAGCTCCATTCCATAAATCTCTAATCTGGAATTGAATAAAAACAAGGACCGAGCCACCGGAAAACCATCTCGCTCCAGTTTCCATCGGGGCAAGTTTTTTTCCCTTTCAACGACGTTTTACTCTACGGTAGCGGTGAACGGATAAAAAGGGAAGCTAACGCGTATACACACACACGGAGAGACGTATACACACATGGACAGGCGTGCGAGAGCACGCGGAGGCACTCATCCCATTTCCTTGATAATTCCCATAATGCTGTGGGCGGATATTCCAATAAAACGGCAGAGATAGGAGGGGAGACCCTCGGCCGCGTATCGCCACGAAACTGCTGAAAGCCCAGAGATGACTTGATTCGACGCTGCGACGACGATTACCAGCGAGGTTTACGCGGCCCGAGCGGCCATAAAAGCGAGGCTTGATTATTGAATCGACCGGGATTGGAGAGGAGGTTGCTAGAATGCAGGCTCGCTGCGTTGTTGGCTTTTATATCGGGAAAGCTAATCGGGTTAGGTGTGGGGAAAAAGAATTGGATTGTTCCGGTGATGGTTTTTCGTGGTGCGGAGTATGGGTTTTGTTTAGAGTGGTTTTGTGTATAAGGAAGTACTTGCGTACGAAATATTTTGAATGTTTTAATTATTTTCGTTGTATAAAATAGATTCGTAAATTAAATTAGAAAAAAGAAACGTTCTCCTTTTTACAAAGTCAGCCTGTTATAGATAAAAACTAAAATCAAGAAAGAAACAAATATTTAATATACAAACCACATCTCCACTCGATAATTTCATAATAAATTCATTCCAACGGAAAACATCAAAAAACGCACACAAATTCACTAAACATCACCAACCAAACAAACAAGAATTCATAAACCCATCCCATCTTCCATCCTCAATCAACGATTCATTTACTCCTCCGCGCCCATTAAAGCTCGCTGTTTACACGAATCCCGATCGACTCGCTCGGCGCAGCCTCTTTTTTATCTCACACACACACACACACACAGCGAGTCGAACATCTTGTAACAGTTGCGCGCGTGGAATTGAGCGTGATTTCGGTTTCCCATCCTTCTTGGCTCCCCCTCGAAGTCCCGCCGGAAATTTGAAATTCAAATGGGCGCGTAATGCGCCGATCGTCTCTTTTGGGATGGCGAAAAAAAAGAGAGACGCGCGCGCGCGCGACATTTGACACGCTTGGATTTTTGGGAAGCCTCTCGTGTACGTAAATTTTTCGCTCGCTGTGTATGTATGCAAGCTTTTATGTGCTTATTTTGGTCTATGGCGAACGAGTTTCTTTTTTTTCTTCTTTTTCTTGTACGCGAGGATTACGTAAGCGTACGGGTTTTTCAAGAGAGCGGGAACGAGTGTGTGAAAAGGAGCGCAGGTTTCGAGTGAGGTGTATCGGAGTTTTCTATCTTTATGGAAAATAGGTGTCAGGTAAGAAAAAGCGCGCCGGGGGGCTGCTTCAATGGGATCGCTGGGCGCGCTTTGAATGTACTGATGGCTAAAAATAGCGCGCTTTGTGATGCAGGAAATCGTATCTATTTTCTGCTATTTTTCACTCTTACAATATTGGAATACTTACAAACTCGAGAAAGAATCAAACTGTTTTCATAAGAGCTTATCCACTTCAGCGTTTCGAAATTAAAAATTACAAAATTTATGAAGCTATTTATAAAAAAAAACAAACTGGAAACAACATCGGATAATGCTCTTATGTCAGCCGTGCAATTTTTCCTCGCATTAGATTAAAACGAGGAAACAGTATTTAACTCACCGGAAACCTTGGGGTCAGCCGCATCCACCTTTATTGCCGCCAGGCTCGCTATTGTCGGCGGTACCTACAAAAGAAAACGTAATGCTTACATTAGCGATCGGCGGTCTGCGCCTATAATACCGTGCATGCAATTTTTCTCGATATTATAAATTGATTTCGATAAACGAGAGAGCTCTCTTTTTTTTGGTATCGCTTTTGAATTACGGCGTGGAAACGCGCGCGCGCGGCCTGTTAAATGAAAGTAAGTAAAACACGAGAATTTATTACTTTATAGGGCCCCTCGTGATCGGGGCTTTTTGTTTTACGACTGGTTCTTTTATAATTAGCCTTTTTCCCCGGCATTATTTTCACGTCAGACGTGTATTATTGCGATCGCGAGCCAACGGGCGCTCCAAGAGAGTTGATTGGACTTCTTTTAAGGAGATAGCCAACGTCCGCTCTTAAACTCGCTTGGAAGCGAATAAGCTCAGTCAAAACACGTTCATTTCGATTGTTTATCTCTTATTTATCATCAATAATGCATACGTACGCCGAAAATAGGAAAATTAAATGCGGCCCGCCCGATGATTCACCCGCTCGCTTTTGGCATGATTTTCGCGCTGACCCATTTGCGCGGTCAATTTAAATTTAATGCTCGAGATTCCCTCGATCGCAACAATAAAACACATCGTCAAACAAATAATGCGAGGCTCCCAAGTCGGTGATTCACGCGGCCAGTGAATCATATCGTCTTTTATTTCGTACATCGATCTATAATTCAGATCACGTAAATAAAAAACACCCAGTTAGGAATATAATGGTTTTTAAAGCCAGCAAGCTGGCCGGCTCGTTATTCCCCGCTCGAACGGGCTATAAACCTTCCACGCGTTACTTATATAAATAGAAACGCGCGAGCGAGCGCATCGATGTTCTCGGATTAAGCTTTTGACAATGATTCGACATTGAACTAGATAAAGATGAATCATTTTTTCTAAGTGCCAAAATGTTGGGCGGTACTCTCGTCTTCTTCGCGAGGCGAAATTTGTATGCACCAGTTTCGAAAGCCGGAGTGTATAAATTTTGCGTTTGATGGTCCATTAAGGAATTCCTGAAGAACAATAGGTCACCTTCACTAAAACTAAAATCACATATTTCGCCAATAAAAGATGAATCGAAGCAAACCGATCGCAACAAGCTTTCAGCCAAACGAAAATTCGGCAGCTAAGTATTCACCAAATTGCCTGACGATTGGCAAGAAACACACAAGCGTCGAAGCGCTCGTAATATCCCTCTGCATATGGTCGACTCGGCAATAAAAATCGCCGGCGCGACACGCCGGGAATCTGTCAATCCGAGCTCTGGCTCTTAAAAAGAAAAAAAAGCCACGAATCGAGACAGAGAAGGCGATTTTATGGTGGCCCGAGGAATGCCCGGCCGAGTTGACCCAGTGATGTGAGTGTGTGTGTTTATATGCGTGTGCGTGGAGCTCGCGTTTAATTGAAACCTGCCACGATCGGGAGAGGCGCGACGACGTGACCGGTATGACTGAGAGAAAAATAATCACCGGCGACGATCCGGTCTTGATTCTTTCTCCTCGAATTTGTGGTGACTGCAGAGAGGTATAACTTTACGGCCGTAATGAGAACGAAATGAGGATATTAATTTTCGAGTAGGGGAGGGGGGGTCGAACTTGATTTGTGTTCGCGGGTTGAGATCGAGGGAGAGAAAGGATATTTACGGCGGGTTTCCTTCTTTTTCGTTAAATTATTATGATTGCGAGCTGAGCAGGATTGTGTATTTTCGACGCTTCGGGTTGTCAAGGCGGCGCCGGTGAGAGAGGAGGTAGTACGCGTTGCGCTAATGATTATTGTGAGAGATGTCTTGACGGACAATGAGCCGTAGTTATTATTTTAATGGTGAATGCGTTTTTGAATTATTAAATCGCGGGCTTAAAAGCCGAGCTGTAATCACGTCTTGGAGATAAAAAGTTTTCAATTTATGTATTTTCCGTTCGGTCTACTTTAACGAAAAATTAAAGCGGAATTAAGTGGAGAGCCGAGCGCGTGTAAAATAAATAAAATAATATTAATGACTGCGCGCCGGCTTTTAGTAACATCGATGCATAAACTTCTCGTATCGGTGCGCACAATGAAAGATTTTAATCCAAGACATAATGAGATACTTAATGGCGCGTTCATTTAATATTAAACAAACAAAGCATAATTTCCAACACACCCGTGGAATAAACTAAAAAGTCAAATTTTCGATCGGCTCGAAAAAGCCAGCAAAATACCTTTTAGCATAGCTCGGCCGAAAAGCGCATTGTATGCAATTTCGCGAATGCGCGCACACGAGCGCGCTCGGGGATAGGTTAAAGAAGAAGGCAACGACCGATTTCCGGCTTTTTTTTGCGAAAAAGAAAAAAATGCAAAGAGGCCACTTCTCGGATCAGTGACCTTGTCTATAGCCGTACGCGCAAGCCAACAATGGCATTTTGAATATTCAAGAGGTTTACGGTGCAACGAACGAAAAGTGACATAACAATTAGAATAATCTATTTTCGTTTGTCGTGCATCGCAATATAGCGAGGGAAAAATTGTCGGTTAATCGCATTCGTTGTTTTCACGTTAGGAATCAGTCGCTGGAATTTCATGCTTTTGAAGAAGTCGGCTTGCGTTCCGAGCAGAAGGCTAAACGGTTCTAATTGGAGACGTTTCTAAGAGCTGGCTAAATTAATAGACACAGGATGTATTTGACCGTACAACCAGCTTCTACTAAAACTGTCCAAAAAAAAGAAAAATTGTGTATCTAAATAGATTATACGTATACCACACGCTATACATTACCAACGACTTTGACATCATGATTCCCTCGAACCAAGCTACAACAGCCAACCCCTTCGCGAAGAAAAGCCCGGACGAGGTTAAAGACCAGCTCGTGGTCAGAACGAGAAAAAGAAAGGCTCGAGCGGGAAGCCCCGCAGTTGGGCGGTCGTTCAAATTATTCGAGTCCTGTACGATTTCCGAAGCCCTAGACTGAGAGATCAGACGACGAAGACGTAGACGCTGAATTTATAAAGTCGTTACCACATCGACTTTTATCCTCTCCTCGCGCCCTTTCCTATATGTACATACCGCTTCTCTCTCTCTCTCTCATGCGGATACTATGGCTGCCCGAGAGGCGATGGCTATTTTTACGCTTGGCAATGTTTCGACAGTGCTTGTCGATAAACGCTGCCGCGAACGATAGTAATAAGCATCGATAACAAGTTCATCGATTTTAATTAGTACCTCGAAATATCTATGTCAACATGTTGATACTTTTACGGCCGTACCACCCGTAATTTATGACGACCGGCTTAATTCGAGTAGTAATGCATTAACGGCGGCTTTAATTATCAGCCCGCATAACAGAACATCGTCTAATCGGCAGCGCCAGAAACAAAACAAAATCCAGCCTCGACTTTCTCCCAGCGCTGCGCGAATGCAAAGCAGCGCTGGGCTGCTGCTACGTGGAAAGGCAAAATAGGATGACGAAAGTCCCCGGCGGCGCATACACTCGCAAATATAATTAGTGCTCGAAGAGCGCTCCTTATAAACTTCCAGATCATCAATTAACGTTTTCGCGGTAATATGAGCATTGTCCCCTCCTATCCCTCCCTCCGTTTTTTCTCCCCCCACAGTCTCTCGGTCCACGCGCGACTTGGCCTATAATATAAATTCACGGTTTAATTGAGGGTATATCCCTCCCCCGCGCTTTTTTTACCCTCCTCCCCGCGCGCCTCTACGCTTTAACTAATAACGAACAAAAATGTATGATGAATAGCGAATTGTGCGCGCGCTCGGCGAGTTCGATTGGGCCGATTCACTTTCCGCTTACGTGTTCATTCTCTTTCACAATGGCCGTTAACAAGGATTTCCTGGAAGAGTTCCGCGGCGACTCGCTACACATATACACAGCACGCGTGGGGCTTAACTGTGAGTATTTTTGCCATCATCGCGTCTCTAACGCGATTCAGTAAAAAGTGCAGCCGGGGCAAAAGGAGGAGCGCACGCGCCGATCGGCTGTTTATATATACGAAGAAGGGATACGGAGGAGAGAGAGAGAGAGAGAGAGAGGAGCGCGGAGAAATGGCGTGCGCCGATCGCGGAAAAAAGGTGACGTCTCTGTTTCCACGCGTCGCTCGCGCGAGCTTCTTGCCGATTTCGCGTGTATAAGGAGAAGGCGAGTCTCAGGAAATTCCTGATTGCCGTTTTTCGCCGTGCCGATCGCCACGGCGAATTATTATTTGCGATCGCGGGAGCGCGACTTTCTGCGTCGCGTGCCCGAAAAAGGGAAGCGCATAACGACGAGGCGAATATATGAATCGGCCGGTTTTTTCGAGGGATGCGCCGGTTTTGTGTGGGAAGAGGATCGGTTAGAGTTTCGAGGATCGCGGAAACGAGAGCGAGATATTACGGAGGAGAGGCGCAAAAAGATCGGTTGGGTTTTTTTACTTTTTCTGTTTGGGTTGCGTTATCGGCATTAAGCGAGTGGAATAATCGGCGTTTAACGCGGGCGTTGGCTGGGAAAAAATTATCGAGCGACCGGCTAATTACGTCAAACTATCTAAATAAAGTTGTTTTCATGAATGTTGAAATTCAATTCATTGATAGCGCCGGCGGAGACGTGGCGGAATTAAATATTTCTTTTCAGCGAGGGAGCGATGACGTCCGAGAGTAGAAAATCAACTGAAAAGAGCCGAAAAAAGTGAAGTTTTACATAAATAACCGCTCAAGCATGAACGGCGATAGGCGATATATCACGTACGAGCGAACAAGTGAAAAGGGGGTAATATAATTGGCAAACATAGAGCGAGAGAGCAGCGGAGAGAGAGCTTGTACGAACTAATTGTGCGAGTGTGCATAAGGTATAAATGAAAATTACAGCGCGATAATAAGCCCGGCAAATACATATATATAAATCGGTTAAAAGCCCATATTTTACGAGCCGCATAAATTTCGTCATACAACGGCGGGATCGGGCCGCGGAAACACAATTCGCGGCCGTAGTAAATAAATCGCCGTTTAAAATTTCACCGGCAGACCGCGCGCGCAGACGCGGACAGAGCGACGTAATACACTTCTTTTTTTTTCTCCTCCAGCGAGAGAGCCGGACAAGTCGCCAGGAAACGCGTAATCTAATAAACAATCTCACGTATTATCCGCTCGAATGAGTCGGATTTCTCGTGAATATTCAAACAGCGCGCGCGTCAAGATTAAATGATCAATGCGCCGCGCGTACACGTGTACGCATACGCAACTTTTGTCCTTTTTCGCGGCAAATCGATCCCCGGCTAAAAACGCGTTTATACGTTCTCCAAGCCTGTAACTACAGCGCACAACTAAATCAATCTCCGGAGAGAAAAGCCCCTACACGCTTATTTCCGAAAAGAAAAAAATCGGCGGAAAGAAACGAAAACTCCTCTCTCTCGAGAGAAAGATAAGAGCGGGTTTATTGTTTCTGTATACGGAGGCGCGCCGATATTTGCGAGATAATTGAAAGCCGGGCCGCGCGGCAGATAAATTATCTCATTACAGGCCGCGCTCGGCCCGGCGAATATTCAGCGGAAAAGCCGAGCCGCCGTTTCAGCGGCGAACGAAGCCTGATTGATTTACGCGGCGCGCGTATTTCACAGTTCGCCGTTTTGAGGGAATCGATCGGCTTTAACGATTAGAGCGCGGCCCGTTAAGACGGCCGGTGCGTTTAATGCCGGGATTATTGAGTGGCAGAGCGAAGGAGGGAAAACGAGGGAGAGCAGGAGGATAGAGACGATGTTGGTTGTTACGCGCGGTGTAACGTGTATTTAAGTGGCGAGCGGCGAGAAGTGCCGGAGATGAAGAGATGGGAGGTGTATAGTGGAAAAGTGATGTTGGACGCTGAGTCTGGCTGTAGTGTGGGGACTGTTTTGTGCGAGACTGTACACGCTCTGGTATGCGAAGAAATGCGTTTATTTGTGTATCAGTCAATAGCTGTCAAAACTACTCGGTTAATTTCCAAAACTCAAGAGAAATATAAGTTACCGATCAAACAAAAACCATAGCCCCGCGATCGGCACTCGCAAACGCGTGGATCCAGCTCATAGTACCTCGCGCATGGCCGGCAAAAAATATGATTTAGTGTACTCGACTTCTCTCATATATACGTGTATGTGCAGGCGTGCGTGATGTAAGGAGAAGTGGGGTTATATAGGCACTGCCAAGTCGTCGAAACTCAAAGTGGGGGGTACGTGTGTACGTGTGCGAGCGAGGTGGGGTGGGACGAGGAGGTGGACTATGGAGGCAAAACCGCGGAGCGGCGAAGAGGCATACAGAGGAGTATATATGAGAAAACAATAGAGCCTGATTTGCAAACAATAGAATAACGTTAAGAGTCGACGGAGAGAGAGAGAGAGAGAGAGAGAGGTATTATACGCCGTTGTTACTTCTTCTGCTCCGTGTGCCATAACGCGCGCGCGCGCGCGCCGCGAAGAGCGCATATGCCCATTAATATTCAAAGGCGAAAATAATGTAAACGACACGGCAAAAATCGGGGGAATAATTTCAATTCTCCGCGTATAAGGGATGCCCCAAGAGAGAGAGAGAGAGAGAGCCGGAATTCATGTATGTAAGGCCGGTCATTCGCGACGAGCGAAGCTCGCTCTTTCGCTCTCTGTACCTCCTCATTTCTTTGCCTCTTTGCCGTTCTGCTTTTTTTTATTTGTCTTTACTTTTTTTTCCACCGCTGCAGAGCATAAGCCGGCTTTTTGCGCTTCGTTTTTTTTTCTGCTAGCTGGGTGTACTATATAACCCGTTCCACGGGGCTGGATCTTTTTTGGCTTTAGGAATGCCGCGGAAAAGTGACTGCAATAGTAGGCGCGTTTTTAATGTGTGTTTTTTGAGGTACGAGGAAAAATTTTCTTTTGTCGATTGTGTTTTGTCGAGCGTATATAATTATGGGCTTGATTTGCTCAATTAGAATTGATGTATACGCTTGCAAATGACTGCGACAGGACAGAAGAACAAATAAAAATCAATGTAAATTTTGCAATTTTTTTAATGACTTAGAATTTTTTTATAATTCAAAAAAGCAACCACTCAACTCCAAACTAATATCTCAATTGAACCCACTAAAGATCAAACCGATTCCCCAATCTACTCGCGAATATAACAACCGGAGAAGCAGGAAAAGTCCCCGCCCACGCTCATTAAAGATCTCCGCCGTCTCTCGCAATATTCCCGAAGAACCACGCATCTGCGCGCACATATACCCACAAACACAGGACGAACGAGCGGGCAATCTAACCATTAACTGAAAAGTGAACTATAACCTCGCTCGTCGCTTGTACACTGCAGCGCGTAGAGACAATCGTTGCCTCGAGGCGGTCTTAATCGATTCTCCGAGCAGAGACGTACGTACACGTATTACCATAACAATTAACGATTTTTTTTTACTGCCTGCCTCCGAGCCTTTTTGCCCACACGCGGGCAGAAAATTTTCTTCGCCGCGACAACGGATCGTTCGGAAAATGTACGAGATAAGCCGTATAGAGCGAGTCAAGGTTTTGAATTTTATGGTTTTCAATTTATCGTAAATATAGTTTTTTTTTACGAGATGTTTGATTGGAGGTTTGAGGAGCTGTCGAGAGGTGGCTTTGACGGTTGGTTTGCTTTTTTTTGCGCGGTAGTCGAGACAAGTGAATTAGATTGTAATATACATCTTATTCGTGGACCACTGTGTAATAATGATCTGGTCGAGGCCGGCGGAATTTATAATTTATTATGTGATAGAACGCCCCGGCTTGCTGGTTTGCTTTTGTGGAGTTGACTTTTTAATTAGGCGCGCGTCGGGCACTTAATTTTAAAATCAATAGGTTGTTAGAGTAAGAAATGACAGACGTTTGTGGCCGTGCAGTTTTTAACATAACAATTTTCTCTAATGATACAGGGTAACTGTTTTTCTGCACTTGTTCGAAAGTCACTTTTTCTTCAATATTCATGTATTGAAATTAAAGAAAATTTACTTTTTCACATAAGTGGCTTAATTTTAAATGGCATTGTTATTTTTAATTTCATGTTTAATCGTTTATTTGTAATAGTTCTTTACGAAAGACAAACAATTTAAAAAACGTTCGATCAATAAGAATTGCAAAAGAATGGTTTTTGCATAGTAATGGAGACCTTCTAATTATGAGTTTGCTCAGACTGTAAGGCAATAAAAATTTGATTTATGAGCTTCCTTGCCCTGGTAGATAGAATTTACATAGAAATTTCAAATTTCTAGTGTCAACCATTACACACGCATTGTTTTTAGAAACCAGTTCACCTACATTCGCGAGTATATATCAACATTCAATGGAACTTTTATTAAAAACCCGCGAAAGTGGAGCAATGAAAGTACCTCAACGACGAAATATAAATAGTAAAAACACACATATATTCCTAACTTTTAAACCTATGAAAGCAATCCTGCACCCACTTTCAAAGAACCTTTAATTACCCAAGTGTATTCATATCCCGAATTAAAAACTACAAATTAGAATGAATTAAACAAATCTACTCACCCTGGCATCCTCCCCGTCCTCTCCCCTCCTCCCCGGAAACATCACGCTCCCCATCTGCACCTGCAAATTCTGCTGCAGCAGCTGAGCCAGCTGGGAGTTCTGCGTGAGTATCGCCGGATTCTGCTGCAGCAGCTGAGCCAGCGCCGGATTATGCACCAGAATCTGACTCAGCGGCGAGCCGGCCAGTCCCGGATGCAGTCCAGCCGCGGCGACGGCCGCAGCCGCCGCCGCAGCCTGCTGCTGATGCTGGACGCTCGGCGAGCCGGAGTTCGACGTCTGCGAGGACTGCGACGACAGGTTGGCCGCCGACGAGGAGCTGTTCTGCCGGGACGGACTCTGGGGGGTGTGGGGCGGCGTGGGCGGACTGCCCGGCGCCATCGAGGAGGCCTCCTTCTCCTCCTTCACTTTAACGCGGCTGCCTGTAATGGTGAAAATGGACGGTTAGTGCGAGTGTTTGCCGCTGGCTTTGATGAGCGGGTTGCGGGGGAAAAGGAAGATTGGAAGTAAAAGCTACGGTGAGTTAAGGCTGGAGGAATGTATTGTTTCGCTTTTTTTATTGTTGCTTTTGTGGAAATACCGTGAATTGGTATTACGGTGAAATTGTTTTTACGTGAATGTTTAATAATTCTTGGATGTGAAACGTTAAAAGTAACGTTAATGGACAATCTTAATATTTATAGCCACATTTGAATCGAGTGTAAACTCGGCAATAATTATATTCTAATTTATCATCGGTGATTCGACGATTTCGCTTGCAAATCAATAGGTGTCGCGTTGACGTGAGTTCAAGAGAACGTTATTTTTTTGCTCAAACTAAGTTCGTTTCGCACTAACCATTAAGTGTTAATGTTCTATTGTGACGATGTCGGTTTTATCGTGAATTCGCGCGAGACTGTCTCGGTCTGACGTCAAGCGCGAAAGATTTCTAAGTTTGTATATACGTCCCTAAGCAATTGTCTAAGTAATTACCAATTGAATAAATTTGTATTCAATTCAGGCGCTGCTTGTAATTTTCGTGTCCCCCAGCAACGATTTCGTAAGTATCGAAATTAACTGTTTGTTTCTTTACAATAATGAATACATTATCATAAACCGATGAAAATTACACACCGCCGCGAATTAGACCCATTCCAAGTCCCAACCTCAGTAAATAACCCCAGCGTCCGAGGTAAATCTTCGCGACACAATGTAAACTCCGGAAAACCAACAACAATATCACGCATGTCGCGCGAATTTCTGATATAACCGCCTTTCAATGAGGAGAATTCCGCCTAAAAGCAATCCAGCCTCGCGGTATCGCCGTTATAAATTATCATTTTTAACGTGCCGCATGGGGCTGTACATGCGGCGGCCTCTGATATTGTTACCTAATCTCGCGGGGAGCGCGTTTCGCGAATCGGAGAAATAAAAGTGAGACACGGCTTGTCGCGATATATTAGCGGGGCCCGTGTAGTTTCATTGTGACTGGGTAAGGATATACGCACACATTGAATCCGTAGAAAACATCCTTTCAGAGTTTATTTATGGCGGGCTCTACATTAATTTCTTGCGTCACATTTGCACTAAAGATGATTTAAGCACTAAACATACGCATGCCTCATTGCGTAATTTGCATTTTTTCAATGTTACAGCACTGGAGAATATAGCGTTCGGTGAATTGCATTCCAAGTCACTTTCTCATGAATTAGTCTTTTTTTCCCCTTTTCTTTTTGAAAAAGAAAAAATTCACTCGCGGACTTTCGTGGTGCGTGTAAAAGTCTTTCTCTTCTGGATTAGCTAAACTTTCGCCTCGGCCGGCGCAGTGCTCTTAAACCGCAGAAACTAAAATACAGCTTTTCGAGGCTTGTGTATCCGTAAAACTTTCAATCACTCTCAAATTAGCAGTTTCCCGCGTTGTTTCCAAAGCGTATAACCGCGCGCCTCGGTCTTCCACATTCTTTTCCACTTTCCGCGACTATTTTGGCCCTCTTACATTAACGAGCCTCCGCCGCCGGACTTTCTACAAAATTATACATTTTAATAGCACTTTCGAGCATTTACAAATTAACCGAAACAAATGTAGACTTTAACGTAAACAATTCCAGCACTGGTAACGCACACGCCGCTTTACACTGTAACCTGCAGCTCCTCCACTCTTCCCTGAGCCCGCCACGAGAAGGATAGCCGAGCCAAGCGCGCTGCCAAAGTACACAGCGTCGCACCGCCAATTAACATCACTTTTAACACCCGGCCGAGCAAGGAGATCACATTTTCGAAAATCCTCCGTGTATCCTCGTCACGCGCTCTGGATATCGCAGCAAACTAGCCGGCGTTCGACGGATTTAGCGGGGAAACACCTTGAAAACGCACTGGTTCCACGCACAGCGTTCGACTTGCGGCTCTGGGCAAACAGCAGCTGCTTACGACGCATCGGGCCCCGGCTCTGCCAAAGTACACACAAGACGCGCGTGTGAGCAAATTCGCGTCGCTCGCGATAAATAAATACTCTCTTAAATCATCCAGCACTCCTCCTTCTTTTTTTTTTTTTCTTCTGCTGCTGCCTCTTCTTCTTCAGCGCCCCGCGGCCGGTGCTGTAACGTTGTCAGGGCGGCAGCCGAGAGGTGGGGGGTATATAGGCGGCCGATTGGTTTGTGGAAACGGGATTTTCGCCGGCGAGCCAGGCTTCTAATTGACTTTCCAGCGGTTTATTGCCGAGTTCTATAGCGGCTATTGGCACGCGATGAGGCCGGCTAGTTGGCTACTGGAAGGTTTTTTTTGGGATTTTTTTGCGAGGCGCGAGAAAGCGGTTGTTTGTTTGAGTTTGGGCTTGCTTGGAGGAGCTCTTGAGATGGTAATTGGCAGTTTCGAGGTTTTAGTGGGATGTGATTTAGTGGGTGTGTTTAGTGCAATTACAAATATTGCGTTAATTAAGGAAAAATAATGTTTGTTTTGTTTGTTTTGTTTGTTATTATGGTTTTGTAAGTAGATAAGGTTTTTAGTGTTGGAAAATGAAAGTTTTGTTATTAAATGTGAATTTAAATTAAATATAAAAGTCAAGAACGAATTGTATTTTATATATAATTTCACATCAATTTAACAAAACATTTCTGAAAATCATTAATAAAAACAATAATAAACAAACGGAACAATTATTATTTACACACGTCAAAAAAATGAAAAAATCGCTGACGAATTATTATTCCCACTCTCTCACCCAAAAGAAAATAAAGTAATAAAGCAAACGTCCTTGTTTGTTTAAAAAACAAAGCTCGATCTTTACCCATAACAAAAGCGCGCTCCGAGACACACTGCCAGAACCTCCACCACAAACCTGAGGAAAAACGCGCGCGCAGGCTCCGCGTTTGCCTCGGGCCACGTAAGCGGCCGAACTGAAAGGATCGTCAAACTTTTTCCCCGACTTGGGAAAAACTCGGCGCTCCAGCCACACACTCCGGAGTGGGGGGACTAGAAAAAGGGAGAATCCTTCGACGCCGACTCCCATTGGCCGGAGCTCGTAAGAGGCCCATACAGCTTCAAGAATAAGGAAAAAAACGCGAAAGAGCAGGGCGCCAAGTACCCGGAGAAAAAAAGGAAGCGTCGAAGGTATAAGGTAAATCGATCTCGGTGAAGGGGAGAGGGCTCTTCTTTTTTTTTTCTCTCTCTCTCTCTCTTCCCGTAGGTGCGGATATATATATACACTCGGGAACGCAGGGGGGCCGAGGAGATCGGTGAAATTGAGACGTCTCGACATTATAAAGTCCCGTAATCGCTTGCGGAGCAGGTACATCTGCTCCGCTTAATCGATCAATTGCTCGCTCTTCTGCTCTCACTCGACTCGCTTTTTTTTATCCTTCGGCTTTCCAAAAAAACGTGAAACCAGCCAGCACCCCTCGACGCTCTCCCTATACGTGTATAGCTCGGGCCACGACGAATGGATTCTCGCGTAGAGTATATACTTTGGGAGCCGTCGACAATACGTAAATTTATTATGTTTCGACTGTGAGCGAGCGAGGAGAGCTAGCTCTTTTTTTCTATGGGTTGGAGAAGATAGATATATATAGGATTCGCTTTTTTGTCCGGTTACGCTGCGATGCGCCGCTATTGTCGCAGGAGAGGAAGACTTTAGGAGCGAGCTAATAATCCAAATATTTGGTGAAAACAGGGCGCTTTGTCTTCTTTCCCAGGCTCATTAAAGAGCGATTCGTACTGGGGAATTTCGGCACTTGGACTTTTTTTTTGGTTTTGTTGATGAATCGCCGCGCAGATGAAGAAACGACGCGGGAGACGAGATTGTCTATTTCGAGGTGGTGGGGAACTGGACGTAATTTATTGTTTGATTTAACGAGTTTCCGTTGAAAGATAAAGCGGTGTTTGTCGAATTTTTTTCATTGTCTCGAGACAATGTTTTGTCGAGCCCGCTTTTTGTAGTTGCGTAATGATTGAACGTAATTGTTAAGGTTAATAAATTCATCTTGGGTAGTTTTTTAAAAAGAATTTCTATTTCTGGGCGAAGAAATTATAATAGTAATTCATTAGTGCATATATTAAGGTAATTTACGTAAAACACAGCTTTCAAGCGCCATCTGTTTAAACGACCTTTTTTTGTTAAAATTATGGCTTGGTAAACAATGTTGGTTTTTACTTGTTCATATTACGCACAACTATTCGATAGATAATGTAGTATAAAAGAGCATATTTTAAATTCACGTAAGTAATCACCTACAATATGCCAAACATGTTTTCTTATCTATGATTCCAGGAATAAATTAGTTTTGAAATAATTCATTGAGCAAAACTATTAATGGAATCATAATATTGAAAGTAACCGAATTTATACATTTTTAGCGGTTTATAAAAGTTTCTGGTCATATTTTTTAGAAATAGAGTAAGCAACTTTAATTCTATTTACTTTAATTTACGTACATTGTTACCACATTACTACGTTTTTTCTCCAAGAGATGTAGTAAAAGAACAAACACCTTAATACTATTAATCAATATGAAATTAAAATATTTGAACTTAAAATTGTTTTACGTCATATTATAAGTTAGTGTGCCAATACGTAATAATAACAAGTGAAAAGTATAATACACTCAATCAAAATTATATCAACATGTTTGTAATATTTAACGTAAAATACTCTGTCTGTATCGTATTGTTTAATTTTCACAAGGTTGACTCTTACAATAAAACACAACGAAGCAAAAATA
>JAPYZA010006859.1:20931-40922 GCA_030522685.1 Eupelmus azureus
GAAACGAACAATCGATCAGACCAACAACTTCACCTTCTTTATTTATAAAAATTTTTATTCCTCAGCCGCATCATTACCAACGATGACATTTAATTCCGTTACATTCCCGAAAAAGCAGCGCGCCTTTAGATTCATCCGACATTAGATAATACTCCGATCGTTCCCTCAACAAAACGAAAAAAAAACCTCCAAAATCTCCCAATATAAAAAGGCCCGTCATATTACCCACACTCCGCTCCGATATTTTTCATCCGTCAGTTAAAAGTCGCCGGCGGCGGCTGGCGCACAATGCAGCTTTCGAACGTGCCTGCGCATCCTCGCTCGTTTTTTTCTCTCCTTCTCTCATCCTCCGTCTATAAACCAACTGCCGTTTAGATTCACAAAACCCCGAGTAATAACAATAATAAAGCCTCGGAAAAAAAGGGGTTGAGCGTCGCGATAGTTTCCGCAGATCCGGACGGCTCCCCAGGTATAAAGAAGCAGTCCAAGCGCGAGCATGAGAACGCATACGAGGCTAGAAAAGTAGATATCGTCACCTGCGGGTGAGCGTATTACCGGAAAAAAGGAGGAGCTCGCCGACCCCCACGACGATCGATGACGTATTTCTCTGGCAACCCCTTTTTTTCGAATTTCCATCATATTTTTTACGATCTCTTTCACGCGCAAGTGGGCACAGGCCGAGATTTACGTTTAAAAGGGAGATAGGCCGTATAGGGTTTAACGACTATCTTCTGTACACGATTATAAAATGCAAATTCGCGGGCACAATGAGCGGGGTTAGATTTCGATCGTAGATCCCCGGCGACGTGCACACAGCCGTGTTTATGCATATCAAGAGATGTGTAACGCGCGACTTTTTTCCGAAGGGGGTTAGATCTTTGGCCGTGACGGTTTTTACGGTAAAGAGCGAGAGGCGATGGTTAAAAGGGTTGTGAGAAAATTTTTCTAGAGAGGGGTGAGAGCTTTAAATCCATCGGTTACGCCGATGAATTATTTCGAAGTGAAACGGCACTCGACAGTTATTGGTTTAGGAGCTTTGTAGCGTACGACGTTGTTGCTTCCTGAATCGCACCTGCATATAACAAGGCAATAATATCCCTTTTTACGTAAAAAGAAATATATTAACGCTGATAATCGGAATAACCGTAATGAAGAAGAATAGCCCTGTTCAATTTTACACTCGCACCAAATCAATATGCTCCGTACGAACGAATAAATTTCCAGAACACGAGAATCCCCGTCCCCCTCCAAGCATATTCGCCTCAATCCTCAAAATTAACGAGCCAGCGCGCCTTTAGCCGAAACTTAATCGATTCGAATCAAGCAACACCAGAAAACAAAAAAATAAAGCAACGAACCACGCGATATGACGCTGAGAGAAAAAGTGAACGAAGATTTAACTCCACCTTAACAGGCTTACAAGCGCCCGTTGCATCATCCCCCGCGCGCGAATTTCGCATGCAAGAAACGGGCGCGCTCTGTAAATGGTCGGCGATTTTTTTCGGCGAAAGGGGGCGGCCAGCGGGTGGTCCGTGTTTCTCTCGATTCGAGGGATTTTTTTCCCGCCAAGCGCGCACGATATTGTACATTTTTTCCGCCGACGCGCCGCCGCTTCTTTTCTCTCGTGCGCGCAAGCCTGCTTCTTTCTTTTTGCGGACGCGTTTGGCTTTGCTGGAGTCGTTATTAATACGGCGTCCGGGGGAGTTGGTTTTGCTGGTTGATTTTTGGTGTGTTTGGGCGTTATGGGGGTTTTGCAAGGTGCGCTGGGTTTTCGCCTTTTTATGACGAAATTCGAGATCTTGTCAATGCTGGCTAATGACGCTTGTCTGGATTAAATGGAGTTGGATTTTTTATGTGAGATTTTGAGAATGTTTTTGCGCTCTGGAGCTATTTTTAGAAATGAGTTTTTGAGATTCGTATTTTTCAAACTTGTGTGTATTTATATTTCAGTTATTTGCGTTCGGTATTTTTAAAAAAGAGAACGCCGGCTGGCTTTGCCGATTAAAGATTACTTCATTATAATTTTTTTTTCAGACCCCGAATTCAAGCCCAGAAATGATTATTTCACGTTTAAATCCTTCACTCCCAACAAAAACATTCAGTTATTCCCGCAAAAAATCCATTACCATAATAAAAGCACATCATCATCTCGCAAAAAAAAAACGAACCGCGTCGCTCAAACGCGTCAAAAATACCACCGTTCCCAAAATCTCCGCATCCTCGCTCATCGCCAGCCGTGAAAAAAGTCATACCGTGTATAACGCGAAAAATTTGCTCGATTTGCGCAGCCCTCAGTGAAAAAAAAAAGTCAGAGCGCACTCCGATCCCGCGTGGAATCAATCGCATCCTCGGAAAAAATCAGTATAACGAGGATTGATGATCTCGAGCACCGAAAAAGAGGGAAAGGAATTTCTTCGAAAGCAATTTTCGGGAGGCAGCCAGTGTGAGTCACGTATAGAGAAGCGGCGACTGCTGCTGCCCTCGCGGCTCGATTAATCATTCGCGCGATGAAACCGAAAAAACGTCACGCGAGCGAGGTTCCCTCGGTCTCTCACGGAAAAAAGGAGTAGAGGAAAAATGATAAATGACTAATTACGCGCGTGTAATGCGCGGGACTTTACTTGGACGCTTGAGCCGGCGGCGATGGTATGTAGGTGGAATTCGGAGCTTTTGGGTGGTACGTTTCGTGAGATGGGTTTTTTTGAGTTAATTGCTTGGATTTTTTGATTTTGGAGGGGGAGTGGATTAAAAAGGGTGGGATTTTGATTGTTTTTTGGTTGGTTGGGTTTGGTTTGGAACTTTGTTTCATTAATTCATGTTGGTGCTCTCTGATTTATTGTTATTAAATGGAGTGACATTTGTTTTGGCGAGGTAACATTTAATTCTTGGCATTGTATTCATAAATCATGCGGTAGGATTACGTTTCATAAGATAACGCATTACAAAACGTTATTAATTTTAAAGCAATGAAACACGTTGACTTTTTATCAAATATCAATCACGTTAATAAACTATTTATAATACAATGAATAGAAAACTATAAAAAGATAAAAATTTGATTCAGAAAATAAAAAATCTCTATCTATTTTTTCCAAGAAAAACACATTCAGACAGCTCCGCGCGCTCCTCACATCAAACTCTAATTTTCACCCTTAATCCGGTTAAACCTCTATCTTCTCACAGACCAACAAAGCCCCAAAAAAACGTTGACCCGTCAAATTATCAGAGACCCGCCTCTATTCACGTAAATTTATGGAAAGCGATAAAGCACACACACACATACACACACACCTCCCGGGGGCCGAATCATCCCAATTTTTCAGGGCCGCCTCATCAGGCCCGTCTTTACGAGGTACTTAAGCCTTTAAACGAATAACGCACGGAGACACGTTTAAAAAAAAAAAAAAAGCACCGGCGAGTGTCGGATTTCCAAATTCGCAGTGAAATCGGTTAACCCGAGAGTCCGGGGCCTTCTTTCTCAGGGGTTAAATCGAGCGTAGACGCGCGCTGGCCCACCCCTCGTCGCGCGTGCGCGCACACGAGGGGTACGTTTTTCTCCCTCTTTTACGGAATTGCAGGTAGCAGTTCCGTTTTTTTTCTCTCCCTTCTCTCCTACCTGCATCGCACGAGCGCGAGAAAAGAGTGAAGAGCGAGCTCACGGGAGATTACGCAGAGAAAACAGCGCCGAGGGAAAAAAACACGCGCCGAAATTTTTTTGCCGCTCCTTCCGTCGCTTTTCGAGGGGGACGAAGGATGGTGAAGGGAATAGAGGGTAAAAGTGAGTTAATAGTCGGTAAAACGGCATTCAGCCCGTGACCCCGAGGGCGTCGCCGTATCTCGCTTGCGCGCGCGAGCGCTCGGCTTTCGACTCTTTTCTCTCGCTTGTTGAGGATGGAATTAGGCTGTACAGTCTCGTTAATTTGATAGGGCTGCGTTTTTTAGGTACTTTTTGTTCTATATGAAGAGGAAATATTGTATTTGCTTTTTATGCAATAAAAAAGTGCTTATTCGTTATTGTTCAATCTTTTTCCTCTGTCTTAATTATTAAAAATAAAACATGCTTTACTTATATAATTATCAAATTATAAAATGTGAGTAAAAAACATTAACTGCAAAACCACCAACCTCACAAACATTTACAAAAACCAAACAAACAACAACAACACTCGCAGCACCTCAATTACCCATCTCCTCCCAGACTGTACCACCAAAATCCGGCTTGACAAACGCGCAAAACCAACAAATCGAAAGGGTCGCTCGCCCCATCCAGCCTCGGATATGGGAAAAAAGCCGAGGAGAGAAACCCTTCCTCCTCCCTTCCGCCCCGTGACGTCCGTCTATACATTATCCCTCTCCATCTCCCTTCTCTCTCTCCTTTTTTTCATCGCCTCGTTTTACTCCTTTCGCCGAGAAAGAGAGAAGCAGAGAAATCCGAGTAATCGCGCGTCTGGCTCACCTCGGGGGATGACGGAGCCACTCGTGGAGATTTTGATGCCTGGGCTATAAGGCTCCGCTCTTTCCGCGGGCAGGGAAAAAATTTCGCGAGCCTTTTGAAAGGCGCTCTGGTTTTTTTCTTCGCGCTTGTGTTCTTTAGTGTGTAATCGGAGAATGCGATCTGTCCTTTTAGCGACTTTGTGTTGCGGTGGAGGGTTGGAGAGGGCTGGGCTCGAGTGGTTTTGCCCTGCGTGAAATTGCGCGTAATGCGAGCGTTAGTGTTCTCTGTTTTTCGAAAATATTTGCCGGGATGGGTTTGATTGACGTTAAACGTATTTCAGCCTGTATTTCGATATATTCGCCGACGTAAAAACGCGGAGAGGTAATATTTAAGCGATTTAGTCCGAAACTTCCTTTTAAGAATTCATATACCACTACTAAAAACACCAACGTAAAATGGGTCCATAAACTTGACGACTCCAGCCCACCCGAATCTCCCGATCTCTCTAAAATCCACTCAAGCCCGCAAAAAAAAACTGGTCCACAAACATTAGCATTCATAACCGACCAAAAATCGCCCGATACAGAATAACGGACAATATCTCCTCTCCCGATAACCAACCCGTTCGTCACACAACAGAGCCCGCAAAAAAGCCATTCGTCAGCGGGTCGATTATTCCACCGATCCTAGAAACCAGCCGGCACCTTTCGCCCGCGTTTTGTCGTAATTTATGTCGGAAACTGGTTTAAATATAAAGCGGCGACACTAGCTCTAACGAGGCATTCTTCGCCTAGTGCGTGCGCCAGAGCTATAGATACGATCGGATTCCGATCGGCCTCGTTCATCGCGCGTGCCGCGCAGTTGTATTATCGCACGAGGAGGAATTTGGCTGCGTGAAAAGCTAAGCGAGTGTTTGCGTTTGTTTTGTGCTTTGGTGGTGTTGATAGAGCTGCGTGTGTTTGATGGTTTGGTGTGGGTGGTTGTTTTGGGTTTTGTGAATGTTTGGGAGTGAGGAATGATTTGATTAGATCTGATGATGAATTGTCCATGATTATCATGCTGTATTGATTATTGAAACAAAATTGACAACTTTCTTTTATTTATAACTTCATTTTTGAACATTATTAAAAACATTATCACGTCATTTACGAAAAGTTTACAGCTGCAAAAAAACTCGGATTAACATACCTCAGACGCCCGATAAAACACAGCAATAACTTAACCCGTACGCTCGCCAACATTCGGCTGCATTTCTCCGGCGTTTACGCCTGCGATATTTAAAGATTACAGTTTCGCCGGATTAAACAGCGCGACGAATTCTTCCGGCGCTCAATAATAGATCGCTCGCGGAGCCGTGAATCCGATAATGGACGATATACATGCGGCGTGACGAAGGAGCTATTAGGTGTCGTCCGCGCAATTAAAGCCGCCGAATGTTCGCTACTTTGTGCGCATACAATGTTGCGAATCGCGGAGACCGGGTGAATGATTGGCTCCGCCGGCGTTATAAATAGGGTCGTTAGGATTCTATGGTAGTTTGGTAGTTCAGCCGTGATTGTTCGGAGTGTTCTGGGAAATTTGGAACAATTTTTTTGCTTTGTGGATTGGGCTGTGTCGAAAATTTTTAATGGCGTTTAGTATACTTTTAATTATTTGTAAATATTCATAACAGATGTTTAACCAAAACTTTTGATTCTTTAAAGATAGTATAGGTGCTTTAGACACACGGCGTAAATTACAAAATCGCAAATACAAAAAAATTAAAAAATACCAAACGTTCAATCGCTCACATCTAAGCGTATTTAATGAATTATTTCGCAAAGCATCAAATAAAGCCATTACGCACTCGCGTCATCTCCTATGCAGTCGTCTCTACTACGCGCGCTCGCTTTTTCGTGCGCCGCGCGCCGTTTACGTAATGCAAAACGGTGCATCGGAGTTATAATCTCTAACGTCTACATCTGCTCGTAAAAATAAAGCAGCTCTCGAGCCTATACGCACTCTCTTGAAAAAAAAAATGAAAAAAAACAGAACCGCTCGCGAGAACGTAATTATTTTTCTTCGCACTTGCATACATACACGCGCTCGCTCTTTTTCTCTCTCACTCGCTCGCCAACGAAAGAGAGAGAAAAAAAGAGCAGAGCCTCGAGGCGGCATTAATTCAAGCGCAGCTGCCGAGCGCCGATTCGTCGTCGATTCATTATTCATGGGGATTTATTGCGATCTAGGGAAGAATATCTCGAGCGAATTTAGACGTCTGCGAGAGAGAGAGAGAGAGAGAGAGAGAGAGAGCGTCCGAGTCAGCCTCAATTACGAGACGTTTACATGTACGCATATCGCGGGATGTTGCGCAAGTTGCATCGATCTCTCGTCATCGCGCGCGTTAGAGCCGAGGAGTTATAGATTCGGAGAGGAGAAATTCGAGATTTAGGTTAATCGGAATAAAATGCGATGGTGCGTTTTTCTGATGGTCTATTTTAAGCTTATGGATTAGTTCATGTTGAGATAATGATTTTTGAAGGAAAACTTGAATATATTATATCGTATCATTGATTTAGAGCAGCGTGAGTGATCGTTATTACCGATCTATTTACCACAATAATAATTTCTCACAAAACCCAATAAAAACGTAAAACAAAGCAGCCAGACAATCTCGCTCATCGCATTCAATAACCTCTCCAAAAAGAGTCCATAAAACAAAGCAGCCCTAATGGACCCACATTAAGCATCTCTCAACCCGCCTCGAAAATCAACCCTCGCGATCACAAAGGAAAATTAGACAAATGCGCGCTTCACGAGCGATAGCCCCGACCATAACCAACAACAACAAAAAAATCAACGAAGAACGAGAGAAGAAAGAAAGCCAGGAGAGCGATGCGCGGGCGTTCGGGAAAGACGGATTAACGGAGGACGATTTACCGGTGTTGGGTTTCCATGATTTTAATATTTAAAGTGCCAGCGAGCGCAGAGCGATGATGCTGCCCTCGGGTGCATTCTTAACACCTCAACAGAAGTCCGAGATGCTCGGGCCCGATTACACCCCGCGCTTGCGAGAGCCAGTCTGAAGCGGGAGCGCATTTATCCTATGAGAAATTGGAGGCTATTCCCCCGTGGCCGCCGGCCTTTTTGTTCCGCGGGCGCTGCTTCGTAAATTTGCTTTTTTTTTAAGGGTTTGTGGATGGGTTGGGGGGAGCGGGAGGGGGACAATGGCGCGGGGCTGTTGCGCTGATTAATTGAGGGAGTATCGCTGAATGGATTGCGTAGTTTTGTAGTTTTGATTATCTGTTTATGATGAGAAATGAAATGTGCAGTTTTTTGTAAATAAAAAAGTTTGAATTGTTTAATCTGTATATATTTTATGATGCTACCGATTATTGTATCACAAATAATTGTAATTCTGTTTTTAGACTTTTATTAATTAGCAATTCAATAATTTAATATTACAGTAATCTTGAATTACAACTCGATAAATTAAAAAAATAAAAATAACAAATTCATTTGCTTAAAGTTGCCCAAAAATCGGCCCACATCGAAAAATGACCATCTTTGATCCCCCCGCACATCCACCGATTTAATCGGCGCCGCGCTCGGCAGCCAAGAATTCCACAAATTCACGACAGCGCAAAAGCGCGCGCGCGAAAGGGAGAGAAAGAGAAATCGGGGAAAAGAAAGAGAGCGAGAACGGGGCTGCACACAGAGCCGCGGCGGTCCGCGAGCTCATTTTTTCTCTCGCCCGAATACCCGAAAACCCTTTTATATGCCCCATCCCGCAAGATTAATTATCTTCCATATTCGAAAAATGAAACGGCGCCGAACAAAGGACTCTCGCTCTCTCTCTCTCTCTTTCCAAGGGCTCGGGCTCCTTTTTCTGTTTTTATCTTTCTTTTTTTTAATTTTATTCTTTACCTTCGCTCATCCGTGCTGTATACAAGCGTAGATGCGCGCGATCGCGATGATCATTGTGCGGCTTATTTTGAGACGCGCGCGAAGGCAAAGTGCAGCTTTTTGCTCGGCGTGCTGGTCGGTTTATTTTTGGTTTCGTTAATCTTTGCGAGAGGAGAGAGAGAAGGAGTAAGATGTTGCGAGGGTACGAGCTGCTGGAATGCGTGTTACTTTGGTTAATGCAAGGTTGCATGTGTAGAATTTAATTCTTATTATTTTTTTAGTGTTCTTTCGTGAATGTTACTTAATTTAGATAAGAAAAGATATGTTTGCATTTAGTTAATCAATTATTCTGTTTCTACAAAATTATATCTCATCTTTACAACGTAAAATCACAAATTTTACAAGAGCCAAAAACCCGAACTCCTCTAGAAATTCCTCAACCGAACCGCAAAAAGCGAAATCCATAACTCGCGCCTGGCGACAGGCCGGCACAAAAATTAGCGAAGCATTTAGCTCCAGCAGCGTGTCCCTACGTCAAACTCCACCCCTCTCCAAAAACCTCCTAAATTCCAAATTACGTCGTCGAGCTCAGAGTTAAAAAAACAAGTAAATAAAAGCCTCAGCTCTCACAGTCGTGAGAGATCTCCAGACTCCCTTGGAGAACGAAAAAAAAAACGTCGCCGCGGTAGCCGCGTGGAATCAGGCCGAAAGGGGTGAAAAAGAGAGAAAGGCTCGTCCGCTGGGAATTATGAGCGAGAAAGCAAGAGAGAGAGAGAGAGAGGCCCTACCGCTAAAATTCGCAGGGCCCCATTAGAGTCGAATTTCCGGCATTAATTCGGCATTATGCGATATTCAAATGGACCCCCCGGAATTTGCGCTTTAACGAGAGAGCGAGCCTGTATACGCTCGCTCTCTTTTTCCCTTCCTTTTTGGCTCGCTCCTTCTGCCCTCGTCCCCGGATTCCCTAATATCGTGCAGCCCGATCGCCGTCTTAATTATCCTGGCCGCACCGGAGAATCCTTAATCATTCATTAGCGTTTTTCATCAATCATATGGAGAGCGCCGTGTTTGCGCGCGCGAAATCGAGAGGTTTTTTGGTTGTTTACCGCTTCGAAAGTGTGTTATCGAGGAGCGATTGATCGATCGAACGATATTGGCCTGCTGATTCCGAGAATAACTGTTTCTAATTATTGTTTCATTAGTTTTGAGATTTGATTTTACGGCTGTAATCAACGGCTCGTCTATCATTCGATTAGGAAAGGCTTTCTAAAGAGCTGCCGATAGATTTTAATCTTTCCCTGGTAGCGCCACGAAAATTCGTATCATTTTTCAGGCTCCGCCTAAAGAGGGCTTAAAAAAGTTTTAAATTAGGTTACGAGATTGAAGTTTTATGGTAAAATAACAAAGAAAAAGGAGGCCCGAGATGAGCACTTATCCCTTCCCTCCTCCCGTCCTTGTCTCTCGCGTCTCGCGTCCTTAACTGGATTCTCCTTCTCTCGCTCTCTCTCTCTCTCTCTCCTTCTCTTTCTCTCGGGCGCGGTGCACAGTTTCATTCGAGAATTTGAATATGAAGATTAGTCGCCCCCTAATGCAGCGATAGCGCTCGCTTCTTTTGTCGTTTCTTTTTACAAAGGGCTCGCTCGCTTACGGCTTTGTTACGAGATTTTTGCTTCGAAAATTGCTAGTGATTCGCAAAACAAAGATATCACTAAAATTGTTATTAGTAATGAAATATACCATCTGTATACAATCATCTATACACTCTCAGAAAATTAATCGACTGAATTCAAAATCAGGATTAAACGCAGCCTCTTAAAAATGCGTCAGCTCCCAGAGAGATACCAGATCGGAAAAATGTAAAACCCGAAAAAACAGATTCCAAAAGCTTTAATATGGATCCTCTTAGCGCTGCCTGACAAATGCGCTCCATATATTTCCACGCGGGAGCCGGCGCACGTGAAAATAAACTCTCGACGTGGAACACGAGTTCTTTCGGCGCGCTGCATTCATAATGAAATTAGATAAGGGTACTTATACCAATTTGTTTGTATTTTTCACGGAACCGCTGAGTTTAATGAGTCAGATAATAAGTCTCGGAGGCCCGATGGAAAAATCTGAATGGAAGAGGATCTTTTTCCCCCCGAGATTCGAGGATGATTCTCTCACAATGGGAGGCGGGATGGGAAAAGGGAGTTTGATTAATCGGACTCGTGACTATTTTGGAAACGTTGAATTAATTTTCCAGATTCGAGTGTAATGCATTTACATAATGAACTCAAATCCTCGAAACGGGCATTAATCAAAAAAGCATAATTCAAAACATTAAAAAGCGAACGCTTCTGAGAAATCAATCTATAATCACATCTTTCATACTTAGTCGCGCCAGCAAAAGAACTGTCACAACAAAATGAAGTTTCACCCCGTTTAAAATATCAAAGCAAAACAAAGGCCCCCTCTTAAAAAAAAGGAAGACAAAAAGCTCGTAAAAAAAAGAAGCAAACGAATCCATTTAGCCGAAGGGAGCAGCTCGGCAAATCCTCCCCCGCGCTCAGTCAGTTGTCGTCGCCGAAATAAAAGACGCGGGCTTCATTAAGATACGCGTGCTCGCTCCTCGGACAAACTGGTTTTCGCGGGTGTCTTTTCTCTCGTCTACAGCCTCCACCCCGCCGGATTTTACGTACGTTCGCCCGCATAGTGGATGTATAAAGGAGAGCCGAGGGATTCGGCACGGCCCCTTAAGCTCGCTTGCTCTAAGCGAGAGATGTGACTCATCGGGAGAGATGCGGTCCTTTATGAGAGGGAGGGAGAGCTTTTGTTTGGTGTGGATGTGCTGGATTTGAAGGTTGGAAGTTCTCGGTTTTTCCGAATTGGAGTTCTTTGTGTTGAGGTTTTTTGGTCTGTTGAGTATTTTACGCTTTTTTAAGTTGTTAACTTTGTAAAGTTCGATCGTTACATATTTTATTGTCGTGGTATAAATCAACAGGTTGTTAATCAATATTTTTATTACAAAGTCTCTTTTTTTCGGTAAGAGCGAGGATACTAACTAGACAGAATCAGGAAAAAACTAAAACGATTCTGTTTTTCGCCTCTGACTCGACACGATTTGACTTTTTGCTTCTAGTTTAAAGGAAAATAAAGTCTCTCACTCACGTTTAACACTGTATCGTTAATCCGATGATAAATGACTTGGCTATTCCTTAACAAAAATAAAGAATTTTATTACAGTTCTCTAAGAACACAAACCAGGAAGATTTCTCCTTAAATCCACTTTTTACCCACACTTTTTCTCCACCCAACAATAAACCCACCAAACTCCACATCCCACCGCCAATCAATCACAAAAAACCTTATTAACCTCTGCAATCAATCCCCCCTCAAAAATTCAAATCACCTTCCACCCCGAACCTCCTGAAAACATCTCCGAGCGATCCAGTGTCCACACATCCGGCGCTCGTGTCGAAAGAGGCGTTGAATTTTTAAAGCACGCCGGGGCTCGAGCCGAGCGGGGAGAGCCTCGTAATACGCGCGTTTCGTAATCCTCGGCGCTTCATTGCACGCGATTATCTCTGCAAGCCCGACGCATGTGCTGCTGCTGGACTCTCGAACTTTTTCTCGGCTCTCTCTCGGTTACGATTAAAGTCTAAATACTGACTGAGCGCCGGCGCATCTGTTTGCACAAGGGGATTACATGGATCCGCTCGATTCGTTTTTTTACTTGGTGTAATTGCGCGCGTGCGCTGGTGAGTGAGCGGGTCTGGTTGGGAATTCAGCTGTGTGACGGTCGATATTAATGAAAAATAACGACACAATTTTCAATTTTTATAAATATTTAAAATTTTTAAAAAACGATTTTATAATTAGATCACAGTTTCCTCTCAAAAACCCTTGGCCCAACAATAACCCAGCGCTCACAGCACCGCTCGGCACGGTAAATCGGTGCATAAACGTCGGGGTCGACTCGTCGTCTACTCAGCGTAATGCCGTCCGATCAATCTCCTTGTGCTCGGCGCGCGCTCGTGCTGCACTTTTCCATCCGCCTCGGTTTTCTGCCTCTCCTCTCCTTGCCATTAGTTTGCCCCGCTCTTTCTCTCTCGGTCCGATCGGCTCCGATTAATTTTTCTACGTGCGCGCCAGAGTGTATGCATGGGATGCGCTGCTGCGAGATGGATGAAGAGACGCGACGCTGCGTGGATGCTCTGGCAGAGGAATAGAATGGGAATATGCGAGCGGGAGAGGAGCTCGAAGATTATTTATGGAGATTTCTTGGATGTGTGTGTGTGTGTGTGTTGGAGGTGGAGGATGGGTGAGGTTAGACGGAGGAGATTTTTGTTTGATGGAAGGGCTCGGTTGAGTTGAGGAGAGAGGATAAATCATTAGTTTTTGAATAATGAAGAATTTCGGCGGCGATGGGAGTAAAAAGTACGTTATTGAAATGCGTACGCTGCGAGATCTTCTGAAACTAACGATAACGAATCGTATAGGCACGGTCAAGAGCAGGTAACGTCTGCACAAAAATATCACAAAAGCACTCATTAGCGCCAACATCAATCCTTTCCCAAATCAAAGCCTGCCTCCCGAGACCCAAATCTAACGCCGCATTCCATCGTTTCCAAATTTCATCCAAAAAGAAAAAGAAGATCAGAAATCGGACGTGCAAAAGAAGCGCATGGGCTCCGCGGTAATCCCACGGAGAAATTCCAAAAAGGAGAGCGAAAGACCGAGCGAGAGAAATAGGAGGCGAATATTTTATTTCCATTCCACGAGCAGCGCGCGTATACATATACAGAGAGGAGCGAGAGGAGGAGGAGGAGGGAGAGCCCATTAGTCGTCGCTGTGTATGTACGTGCGTGTGGAGGGGGACCCCGGGGGCCTTGTCAGTCTCGCTCTCTCTCCCCCTACTCTGGCTCTCCGAAAACCAGAAAGTCAGCTTGTCAAATTAATCACGGATGACCAATCCATCAGGAGGAATTCCTAGGCTGCAGACCTCCTCGAGATCGCGAGCCTCTCTGCCCTTAAAGCTCTTTTCTTCCTCGTAAGCATGGGGCTCGTCTTCGTATGTTATGCGCCTCGCGGGCCTTGTGGACTATATGGCTCGAGTCTTTTGCTTTTGGTGTTTGGTGAAAAAGAAGGTGAAAGATGTGATCGGGTTTGGTTAATTTGCTTGTTGGTCGTCTGCGGAATTTTTGGAAAGTAGAGCTGATTTTTTCTGTTTTTGTTTTCGTCGGGTTTGTAGAGGCTGGGAGCGAATGACGTCCGTGATTAATTTTAGAATTCTCAAGAATAAAATTGGTCATTACTCATCGAGCGAAGTATCAATCGGGGATCTGGTCCATTAAGTTTTTCATGCCGCGGGAGCCGCCGTAGAATTTCATATTTGAATGTAAAAACCAGCGCGATTCCTACCTTCTAATCTCAATTTATACACCATAATCAGAGATAAATATTAATTCCCACCCATAAATCTCTAACTCGCAACTCGCGCGCGCGTGAAACGATCTCGGCGCTCTCCTGCGCGCGCGCTTAAGGTGCCATAATCCAGCATTTAATGAAGCTATATTACAGCCCCGGCCATAAAAGAGCCCGAGTCCCACTCGGCTCTCTCTCTACCGTCGTTTGACAGCTAGGAATTTTTCAATTTACCTCCCCTGCGAAAAAAAGGCCCGCAAGCGCGGCAAGAAGCTACCACTGCTCCTTACGCGCTCGCCTAATGGAATAATCAGAGGTACACCCTGGAATTTCGCGTCGCACTTAAGGCATCGTGTTACCCGTTCAGCGGCGCAAAAAAGGACACTGCTCTCGGGAATTTTGCAATTCGCACGCGGCTAATCGGACGATTGTAAAGCCACCTCGGCTTTCGAGGATTTTAATGCGCGACGGTAGAGGCGCTTTCCAGCTATCCGAGCAATATCCGAGATTTAGCACCTCGGGAGACTTCGTGGGATATATATACACGCGCGCGTGTTGTTGATATTTATACGGGTGGGAAAGTCGGTGGGAATCGTAAAGAGGTGTAAGATGTTTCGTTGAGTTTAGCGCATTGTGCTTTGAGTATTTTGTTCGTTTAATTTTCGTCGGAATATCCGTTTTTGTGAGGATGGCTTGATAAATGGGAAAAATTAATGGTTTTTCGAGACTTATTATTGAAAGGCCGAGGCGAGCCTGGCCTCTCGAAATAGAATATGGCTTTACGAGCGCTCGGAGAGTATGGCTTTTTATCGCCAGAAACCGTAGCATCATTAAAGATCGATCCCGGCCGCCTGTGTATGCGGAGGATCGAGTAAAAAGTTTTTGATTGATGAGTTTACACGAATCTTTTCTGAAAATTGAGAACGTAGCATTGAGAGACGCTAATGACGCCGAGCAAGGTGTATGTATACGGATTTAGATGGTCCGGTGGCGCGCGCGTTTTTATAGAAAAAAAAGAGCTAGACAAAAACAACTTGAAATTGATTTTACGTAGTTTTCCTCCTTGATAATATCTTACGATATGTTCGGGGCAATTCTAAAGAATCGCGTTCTTACAAAACAGGTACTAAAAGCAAGATTAAAAACGCAAATAGTTTTTTCATCGAATCCCAAACGTAAGAATCCCTCTTTACCTAAACAAATAAACCACGCGCGTCATCGTTTCGGCAACACGACTGATAGCACACACAGAGACTTATAAAAAAAAAGCTCTCAAAAATCCAGAATGCCGCGAGGCCTCGAGACGCGAATCGCATTAAAATCCCATCCTTTCCATCTCGATTCTCGAATCAAGGATATTTCGCGCCTCGGCGAGGAAACTCGGGGCCCGGCTATTATGGAGAGGCCTGCCGGCTCGCGTGTGTATATATAAGACGTGAAGTTGAAATTAAACAAATATAATCGAGGCGTCGGAGCGGCCGGGCTGGGAATCCGTTAAAGGCCAAAGAGCGCATATATACACTTATAAAAGGATCCCATTGAATTCTAAATTTAAAACGAATACGTCCGAGTGTCAGCGAGGCTGACGGGCAAAATAAACAAGATGCGCGCGTGAGCGCGATGTATATGAAAAAAAGTAGCCGCGCGGAGAAGCGAGAGAGAGAGAGAGATGGACTACCGCGGGTGAGAGAGTTGGGATATGTCGAGTGGCAGTGGCGATGGACGTGGAAAGCGATGTTTTGGGGGAAAAAATTCGATGACGCTGTGTAAGTACGACTGAGAGAGCCGGTGAAGTCGACGGTTTTATTGCATGAATCACGAAGGCGCGAGGGATCGAGCTGTGAGAAACTTGCGCAAGCTACGATCGCACTTGACTGCTCGCATCGATACATCTGAAATCAGACTTGATGCAATAAAACACGAAGTGCGTAACGTAATAAACGTAAAAAAATGAAGCTGAAGCTATTACAAAAGAGCGTCCAGGTCGTTCAAGTCAAAACAGAAGACGCGCCATTAGTCCTGGGCAGTCTAAGCCAGAGCAGCTTGCGCTCGGGCTAATCTCGCCTGTATACGCACGTCAGAAGGAAGATTCCCTCTGACTCAGCGGCTAATTGGCGGACAAAAAGCCCCGAGGCGGCCAGAGAGTCCCGGCTCCGCTCGACCCGGAAGCGCGCTCTCATTTTTCTCCCTTTTGTGTAATAGCGCCCGAGAAAATCGCCCAACTGGAGAGTATGTTGCGTGCGATGGTTACATGCGTGTACGTGAGTTTTAGGTACTTAGGGATGGTGTATGGTTGGATGGATTCTGCGGGCACCCGTTGAGGTTGTTAATAAGATCGATTGGCTCGGTGGCTTTGTTGGGCTATTGTGGAGCTTTGAGTGTGGGTCGCGGGTGGAGGGTTTTTTTTATCGTGGGAATTGGGTTTATTATGAATTTTTTGGGTTGATTTGGGTTAGGGTGGCGACAAGATATTGTAATTTACGGTAGTCTATGCATGTATTATAAATAATTTTCAAGCTATTGTTATGGGTATTAATCTACGATTCAAATAAATTACATCATTCATTTTTCACTCTTAAAGCAAAATTCAAGCTCAAATCAATAACTCTCAAAAAACTCAAATGAACGCTCAAAACCCAAAAAGCAACGAAGACCACAACCCGAGCCAACTCGCAGCAAAAACCGTTAATAAAGCATCCTCTATACACTTAACACGAGAGACTCCCTCGCTCTCGGCTTAAACAACGTCCCGACGAGTGCGTAAAGAACGCGAGCCGAGGCGTCGTTTGATCGACGCACTACACACTGCCGGCTCTGGGAAAATTCTGTGTGCGGGTGCCCTGCGGAGCTGCCGCCGCTCCGGCCTCTCGAGCTGCCCGCGCGCGCGCGCGGTAATGAAATTAAACGGCGAAGACGAGGAGGAGAGAAAGAGAGAGAGAGAGAGAGAGACGAGATTGACGAGGAGGCTGCACGTGCGCGTAGCAGCTCAGCTCTCGGCTTCCCCCCCGCGTTCGTTTTCATATGTATGCACGCTTACACGGCGGGGTTATATGAATGTGTACGTGGCTCGTAAAGCCAGATGGATAGAAGACCATATATGAGAGCGTATTGCTGCAGGGACGTATAAGTGCATGCCGAGCGAGCGCGGCTACTCTGACGTCTAAATTCTTTTGAGAGAGGAAAGGTCATTGTTTCCGCGAGCCTCGAGGAGCTCTGGTATCCCTGGAATTTCGACAACTGTATGCTCCTGGGCCGCTTTGAAGTGGTTCGAGTGCGAGCTCTAGTTTATAGAGAATAACGCTTATTTCGTTGCACGGCTTCATTAACGTCCGAGCCTAAATTCTATTAGTGCGTCTATTAGTACGCGCGGAGCTCGCTGAAATAGCATCTTGCAGAATCTCTCGAGGCGGCCGTCAGTGTCCGGCTTTTTCTCCTTTTCCTGCGTGAGCGCGCCCGTCGATGCCAGCCCTCGTAAGCGCGCGCTTCATAAAAGCTTTCATAAGCGGCCGATGCTGCGGCCGCCTGTCTTGTCCGCGAAGAATCGATGAGAGCTGACGCTTCGACCGAGGTTATAGAGATCTTCCACTCCCCTTGCGAGATTTTTTATCTGTGTCTTGACTTTGCCGTGCCGTAGAGATGCGAGAAGTAATGACTCGCGGATGTCGGAGAATTCGCTATAAGCGCAAGCTGGCAGACGCTACGTTTATTTCAGCCTAAAATTAAATTTCTCACTAGACCTTATCCCTGAAAGTAAAGACAAGCGCGCAACAGGAGCGTTAAACCGAAATTTCAAGTCCGCTCTATAAATCACGGCAATTACACCCTCGTTCGCACTGGGCTAATCCCCTACACACCCTCCATAAAAAAAAAGCGCACGATGAAAGCGAGTGTGATAAAAACCCCTCCTCAGCATCCCGCCGGAGGGAAAAAGCTCGAGGGACGGGAGAGAGGCTCAACAGGTTATTCCGAGAGTCGAGCCGCAAAATCGACACTCGCCTCCCTCGCTCTTCTCTCTCTCTCTCGGCGTGTTTGCGCGTGTATACACGGGAGAGGGAGGCGATGCGGCTTCACGGGGGGATGCTTGCGAGCTTTACGCGCCGTGAAAGCGCGGGAGTGTAGCTGCACCCTCGCGGGTTTTTGAGGATGGTGTGCTGAGTAAACCTGGGGGTGGGGGTGTTTGATGAGTGCGATGATGGTTTATTAAGAGGTGGGTTAATTGGGTCGATGGGAATTGTCGTTGTGTGTTGATTAGAGGAGTGGGCTGATCGATTGAATTTTTATTAGGAGTAAGATTTGGTGGGTGAAAATATAGTTGAGGAGAACTGCAGTAGCATTTTTAAAAATTATATGCAACGAGCAACTAATTGTGTTTCTGATGCCAGGTATCTTTTCTTGTGTTAGCACCCAAATAAATGAAATAGGTTGAAAAAGATAGCTAAGATCCCTTGTTATCACCATAACTGTGACAGTTAAGCTCTAATTAAAGCCTATCTTAAAAAGTTTGGCCTACCTGATTAAATTTCTACTCCCTAACAAACGAACCAAAATATCGGAACCATCAATCCTAAAACTCAAGCTAGCAAACCCTCCGAAAGTCAATCCACAGTTGACAAAGGAAAGATAAGCCAGCCTTAGCGTTCGACTCGAAAAAAGAAAATCACCAGCCGCCTTTATCACTTAATGAATCTTGCGTGCGGGAGCGGCCGCATCCTACTCTTCCCGCGCAACTATCCACTCCGCTCGCACACAATGGATCAGCTCGCTCTTTCTCTCTTTCTCTCTCGAAATTCCCAGGCAAAAAAGAATACGGATAAAAAATGATTCCCGCGCGCTGCTGTCCGTCCGACTGTCCGTCTTATATACCTTTTCATCTCTCTCTCCTCTCTCTCTCTCCTTCCTACCTTTATCCGAGACCGGAATGATTAATGGGTCCGCCGGCGAGGCGCGCGCGTTTTCTGGTTTTCTGAGAGGTGGAAGGAGATAAGGCCGAAAAGAAGAGAGGAGAAAGAGAGGAGAGGAGAAGCCGGAGAGGCTACCGGGGCTTTTTGATTGCAGGTTGCGCGGGTGCGTACGCGAAAGGTGAGAAGTTCGAGGCGCGAATGTGGGGGGCTCGGCGCTCTGTTTGCCTTGCGCGCGGCTGCGCGAGTTTTTCGTTGATTTTTTGGAGAGCCGAGAGGAAGGAGAGAGAGAGGCTTTTTTTATGGTTTACGGATTTACGCGGCGGCCTAATGCCACGTTACGCTCGTTTAAGTTACGAGCGCCGGCGGCCCCGAGGGCGTATATCATTCAATCAGCCTGATAAATAAAGGATTTTTTGCAAATTATTGATAACCGAGGGATGCTTGGGTTTTTAGGGATCGTTAAATTGCGAGGTGCGCTTCGTGATTATGGAAAAGTTTTCTGGGTAGATTATAATGGTTTAATGAACGAGGAGATGTCAGGGGCTTTGGTATGTATGCGTGCACGAGGGACAATCGTTAAAGAAAAAATTAATGGCTTAGACTAACTATTAAGTCTGTATATGTATATACGTAAAACTAAAGATAAACATCAGAGAGAAAAAAACTAATTATAAAATCGAGGTCGCATAAAGACAAATATGACTTGGTTGCATACGAGTTTTAGAGGATGTCGCAACCTCGTAAATTGGGCACACCCAAAACTGCTTTTTCCTTGTAACTAATGCAATGGGTGGATGATGTGCAAGAATGACGAATTTGCATTGATGATTTCAAATGGTATTTGTTAAGTATTCGGCGTCTCAAATTTTTAAACGCGTTTTTGTGAGGCTTGTGCGTTGAATTGAAAAAAGTTATTACGCATTCAAGTATTTTTTAAATTTATTTTCTAACGCTGTGAGAATAATAAAAGGATGTAATATCTACTATTGCGTAAACGTAGAAACATAAAATTATTATTAATGTCATACAGCGAAGCGCGTACAAATAAACCGTATATTGAAAATCCAACCTCAACGAGTTCTTTTAAAATATGTAGAAATAGAAAACGTCTACAAATAATTCTCCTTCATAAATGTTTTGATTTTCGTTAAGCTAACCATATCTATTAATCATACTCCATTGCATCATATAATCATTCAGTACAACTTCTCGAAAACTGACTGAACAAATCCGGCGCCTCAACTTTCCATCAACTATTCCCTATGATTTATTAAACCAACTTTTCACTCCAGCAGAGAAATACCCTCCACCAAAATGGAAATATTCCCCATTAAAAAAAAAAAAAACGCATTCCTCCACACATC
>JAPYZA010006860.1:0-12023 GCA_030522685.1 Eupelmus azureus
AAATAAATATTCCATATAAAAAATAGTAAAGTTACAAGAAAGCTAGAGAGGCAACCTAGCGAGGAGAGGCAGGGAAAGAGGGAACGAGAGTGAATAAAAACATATAGTTTTGATAAAAACGGTCGCTCGCGCATTGGCCGAGTTCAATAGTACGGAACCGTCTTGACGAATTCTGTGACTTCTGATCCCCAGCTAGGGGTGACGTGTCACTCCGAGGCTGTTTCGACCCCAAAGAGAGTACATAAGCTCTGTTGGCTTTGAGAGATTCTACATTGCACAGGGAAGGCCGTGGCACGTTCCAGGTTGTAAGCGGAGCGATGTGGCGGCGATCCGTACATACTCGCTCTATAGCATATTAATTCAAAGTTCGCGCGGCAATTTCTCTCTCACTCTGTGACTCCTCCGTGGTCATTGTCAGCGGATTAGACGGCGCAATTAGGCATAAATGGGGGGCTTCGCGATCCAGATCGACAAGGATCGATCTGTAGGGCAGATGCA
Organism: Eupelmus azureus; assembly: GCA_030522685.1. Taxonomy (NCBI): domain Eukaryota; kingdom Metazoa; phylum Arthropoda; class Insecta; order Hymenoptera; family Eupelmidae; genus Eupelmus; species Eupelmus azureus. Next base: position 499 of record JAPYZA010006860.1, read on the forward strand.
CTGTGACCTTTGGTATAGATAGTCGGCCAAGTTACGGGCTGCTGCTCAAACGATTTACTTCTGACAAAAAAGTTACAATGTTTACCATTTAAATTTGTGTTCATTTATAATTTAATTATTTCACCAATATTCTTCACTTGTCTCTGAACACATAAAAAAGTTGAGATGATTATATGTGAACGAAACAAATTTTTACATTATCTTTTGCAACCCAAGGTGTTGCAAAAAAAATACTAATAGTACCCTGGTAAAAATTTACCCATTTAAAATGGTTAGAGCTTAAGAAATAGCATTGAATTCATTTTTCCTAGGGATTAACTAGCCATTAAATGGAATCATTTCTACTAGGGTATTTATTGAATTTATTGTAAATAAACGATGTAAATAATACAATTTTTTAAATTTACTTCAAATATAGTGCGATGAATTTTAATAACGATAACAAAAATGATAGATCGAATGAATATATTTACTTTTAATATAACTCAAACAAATCTCTATTTCAATATTTTACACGTTTACATTTGCAGCAAAATTTTGCGACAAAAATGTCTACGTTTTAAAGTTGAACATAGTCATTTAAATAAAAAAGCTCAAACAAAAAATATCCATTTATTTTCCCCGACACACGTCAAAAATTGTAACGACATGACGTTTCGTCTGGCGAGCACGCGCATCAAACTTCGCGGGAGTTCACCACGCAACGACAGCACGAGCGCTTTTCCATTTTCGTCGTGCGCTAAATCATCACGTCTCATCACGTTGTACAATATCTACTAGCATTTAAATATAATTTCAAATAGTTATGTGAAATTTCATTCATGTTTCGTATGCTGGTAAGATTTAGGGAGATGAGTGCAAGTGTGCAAGTTTGATGAGTGCAAAAGTACAAGTTTATTTAAGTTGCGCAATTCATTGTGGATGTGAATTAGAAATTTAAAAAGCACGGGTGTTCAATGACAGCGAGTAAATGAGGTTGTATCCGTCGATTCACCCTATATTTTAGATATACTCGTTAGCGCTCATCGCATCCCAAATCGTATTAATCAATTAATTTCCCATTTTCATAAAATTCATTATAAATTCTCTATAATTCAATTTCTCGCTATTTCAATCATATATGGTTCACTTCATTTCAGTTCGATTAATTAACGCATTATCAAAATATGTTAGAAATTACTTTAATTATGAATTTTTAATTTTAATTTTTACTTTAATTTAGTTAACGAAATTCTGATAAAAATATAAAGTATTAATTTCAAATCAATTCATAAAAAGTAAGAAAAAAATTAGGACCCATTTTTAATAGTAATTGCATTATTTATTTTTCTTCAAAACGTATAAAAACTAGTTTTTAAAAGTATTACAAGTTTTTAAGTAAATTTAAAAAACATTAAAACTTATCCAAGAAAACTGAAACTAAATACAAAACTTTACAGATTCAACTTAATACTGTAACAACAAACACAAAGTCCCCCACAAGAATGTTGAGCAGCTATTTTGCTACCCCGCGCTCTGTCACCAGCAACCCGCAAAACGCGCAGACCAAAATTGAAGCCGACATTGCAAAAAGTTGGCGCGAACTCTCCGTCAAGATTCACGCCCAAAACTCGAAAGTGGCCGCGCGTGGGGGTGATGCGAGGTGGTTAGTCTGAAATTTCGTGAGAGCAAGGCGCAGATATGCGCGGCGAGGAAGAAACAGCCGGACGCTTGCCGCTGTGGTCTAGAAGCACTTTTTCTCGGCGGCATCGTGTATATACCGGGCAAGTCGGAAACCGATAACCCAAAGGAAGAGAGACGCGACGTCATAAGGCCCGCCACATCCTGAGAGAATTCTCGGGTGTCTATTTCACGTTTCTTTTTTACTCGCTGTTATCATTATTTTCCCGCCGGCTCTTTCGCCTTTTTCATTCTGCGCTGTTCCCGCAGATCGCTGCGGGAAAGAGAATCTTTGTGCAGACGCCCGACTTTTCCTCGCTTTTTCCCTCTTCCAGCATCTTTGGAACAAGGATGCTGCGGTTCCGCACTTCGAGAGCTTTTGGAACTTTCGTTTTGAAATTCCGTTTTAGGCGCCTTTTTCTCGAACAGTCGTACTTTTTACCAACGTAGATTTAAAATAAAAATTTTTTTTATTAAATTCATTCTACGTACAGACATGCACCCGCGTAATTCGCACGTACGTACAATAAAGAAATAAACCAAGCAAAAAATTTTTTGTTCACTAAACGAAATTTCCGAGAGACTGTTAGGCTCACAAGCATCGCTGTCACTACAGAACGTGGTCATGCCAGTCGTTTTTTCATTTACCGGCACAAGCCTACCATCAGTTTGTTCCTGATATACACGCCGCACTCGCCTAACTTCCGCGTAGCGCTCAAAGGAGACTTTCCGTGCAGTTGTATAGCTGAACGTCTATGTGTAGACGTACGCGCTCGCCTCGGGCACATTTTTATCGTGAGCGCTTACATCCACTTGCGCGAGAAAAAAACTACTTTGTATACCGGCGCGTGAGAATGACTCGAGGAGAAAAAGAGTTATAGGAAAATATGTATGGGTTATAGGTGTAGTGGGCTAAGGCGCTGCAGTTGAAAGTATCGCTTGAAATCGAGGACTTTTCACAAGTTTAGGAGAAATATTGGAAAATTTAATAATTATTGTTGTGTAAGGATAAATTTTTGATACCTTCAAGTTTGATGGCGTTCATATTATAATATATCATTATTCATTATTCATTTGCATCTTCTGCTTTTCACCAAGAATGAGGTTGTAAATTTTGAAGAAAAAAAACTTGAATCTCACTCTCTTGGCTAAGTGCAATTAACTAAATAAAATACAGAGAGCTTATTACAATATAAGCGACAGTAGAAAATGTCAGAATATAGTCAGACGCAACCCCTGATGCACCCAATAACTGATCGTATTTTCAAACTTTCTCGACTTTCTCAATACCTTTTCGAAGAACAAAATATCAGACTTACAATGAATCTTATTTATAAGTTTCTTACAAACATGCACCTCAATTTTTACTAAAACCTACCCGATACTTCGGCACCTATTCGCGCAGGCGTGAATGTCGCATTTTAGACGCTCGTTGAATCCTTTCAACTTCGCGCCTCGGAACGGCGGGCATCCGTTGCGTTTCGACTCTTCCGATTCGCCCTCGACAAAGTACTTCCGTCGAAGTACGTGACTCTGCCGTGCCCGCTTCATCTGTCTGCATTTGCGAGAAAAGATTCCCTGACGATTTATCGCCATTCGTTTCGGAGCTATATACGTTTTGACAAACTACTTTCTGATGAATTTTTTGCACGATTTTAAAGTTAGTTTTATTTTTTAATAAAGTATATTATCGAGTTACCGTAGAGTTTCTGTCGAACTATTTATTTATTTTCCATCGCGCGCTCTTACGGTAGAAATCACAGCCAAAGTTAAGCCTCCTCCCAGCTAAAAATGTAATAACGTCGACGAAAAAGACCGAGACCCGCATTGTCAAAGAAAACAGCCGGGCGTACTTTCGCGCTCGAACGTGCGACTTAATTGAGAAATATTTCCCGTTTATCAGGAACTTAAGAGAGTAACGAGCAAGAATTTTAGGACTTCGAGGGAGAGAGAGAGAAAGAGCGAGAGACAGAGAGCTCAAGGACCGACGGCTGCCCTCGAGCAACACGGACAAGAAGAAGAAGCGAACGCGAGTCTAGGACGCTCGTAAATCTTCTCCGTCTCTGTGTGTCTCTCTTTCGGATCTCGCCGGCGATTAAGAAGACATTATAAAGCAGCCCTTGCCCCTCAGACTTGGAGCAAAAGAGAGAGAAAGAGAGACAATGGTCGTGCTTCGTATTTTACCCGGCTGGCCCTCCCGGAGCGCGAAGAAGAAATAACGGCTGGTCGATGAGGATATCACGCGAGTGCTCGAGATAGCGAGGAGGAGGAAGACGAATGACCCCCGCGTCCGCGCTGATTTCGCGGCCGCCAAGTTTTTCGGTAAGTCGCGAGCGGAGCGCTGGGCTCCAAGTATTGTCTGAGATATGGACGTTTGAATGATGCTCGATTGCTATTGGAAACGAGTTGTATAGTATACTTTTTGGGGACTTTCTTCTAAGCTGATTAGCTGTATTTTACAATATAATTTAATTTCTTATTACAGTATTTTACTTAAAAAACAAAATGCCAACATATAAAGTGAAAGAGAGGCAGCGTATAACTGGAAATTCTGATTACTTTTCAACAAGCATATATCATAAAATCGGGATAAATGTCACGATAATTTGGTAATAGAATTTGAATTATTTAGTTATAGAAAATCTGTCTATATTTTTTATAGTAAAACGTACATTCGAAATATATTTAAGCATACTTAGTTTATAGTAGTAAATACAGTAAATCAATCTACAAAATTGTCAATTTTAAAAATTTGGTCAATAAACAATTATAAAATTGCAAAATTGAATGTTTAATTAAGGGATCAATGCCCTGTTAACTTTGTTGCTACATTCGTTACTTCGTTGAAGAGCGAGCAAAGCACAAATAGTCCAGCTCTCAAGTGAAAAAAGTCAAATGTAGCTGCGCGTTTCTACGCTTTTAAGCAAGCACGCGGCGCAGCCACGCAAGCCTTCGTAAAGCCTGTATTTTTAAGAGGCTTTTGTATTTTCAAAAATGCGCCTTTTCGAAAGTATCCGCACGCCCGACTGTTTGCCCGCCGCGCGTGTATGCATTAGTGCGAGCGCGGGCCGCGGTTTTTACTTTTCAGCCAGCGTAAACAAGCAAGAGCGGCTGCGCCCTCGCATGCATTCTCGAGGAGAGCCCGCGAGCACATATTTACCCCGCATTCAAGCACAACATCAGTCTGCCCTCTCTGCCCTTTATTTTCACCGCCCCGACGACGAGGGGTTATAAAAAACGCTCGCGGCTCGCTTCGACGTTTGCTCGTTTTTACGAGGTGGAGTATCGAACGCGGCAAGCCCATTAAAAAGTGCCGGCCGATTCCGTTCGTGGGACTCTGCCGAAACTGTTTGCGTGGTGGAGCAAGAGGGAGCAGTGGTAGGTGAATGGCTTGTCAGATTGAGTATGTTTTTCTATTAAGATAGCTGGTGGACAAACAAAATGATGAGACGTAACATTTATTGATTCTTATGTTTTGTAAAAGTCATGGCAGCTATATAAAACTTATTTAATAACTGTTTAAACTATATTTTTTGAGTGCTTATCTTTATAAACTGTAAAATGTTTTGAAATTCTATCGTCATTTTTAATATTTCAAGAAAATAATAAACGTGCTTTATTATTGAAAAATAACAGTTTTCGTAAAAAGAAAAGATTTTAAATGAGCCACTTCAGTACGTTTCATGTACCAATAAAGTTAGACGTGACTTTTTCTTAATTTAAGTCTGATTTAATTAAGGTGAAATATGTAGTCTATATAAAGAAACAGAAATTGTACATAAATTTTATGAAATCAAGAACAGTTCCTTAGTCGTTACAGCATTTCAAGGTATATTTCAAAATAAACAATAAAAACTGTTTTTATTGCTTTTCCATTATCGAAGTAATTACAAAATTCCATATGTACAAACAAAATATTATTTTTGTATAAAAATATTTATAAAATAAACTATTGTTGATGGAAAAATTTCAATTGCGTTTTCGTATACTGAAATAACGATGAATGGATTATTTCAGTAGAATGGTCCGAGTTGAGTAAGACATCCATGCAGATATTCTTAAATCAATCTTTTAAGGGATCCAGCTTGCATTAAACTCACAAAAAATAAATCAAATATATTTTTTATTTTTAAAAATATTAGAACGTAATGTTGGTTAATACAAAGTTTTTGTACTTACTATATACGTATTATAGATCACTTGTGCACATTTATGAGATCTATATTGTCCCCTAAATTTCTAATACCACCCACTGTTATAAACTGAATTTAGCTGTTGTACTCATTTATTTACTAGTAATTATTTTTAAATATATTTATTTAATCTTATCAACCTTCATCTAAATACTCAAAACACTCATCTTTTAAACTAAGTCATCTTTGTCACCTCACAACGCTTCCTATCATTCTCTCTACCCAGCTTCCTCTCGATATCAGAGAGAAAACGATAACACCCACGAGCTACGGAAGAGAAAGAACACTTGCACCGAGATTCTCTCTATACAATATCGCCTTTGCAAAGAGAGAACGAGAGAGAGAGAGAGAGAGAGACGCTCTTCTCCGATCGTCCCGTGGGACTCGCGTAGACACTTCGATATCGGCGAACTGCCAATCTTTGAGGTGCTCGCGCGCCGAAGTATATATCGGCCGACATTCAAGTACGCGACGTATATACGCGCCCTCGTATAAACGCGAGTATATTGAGGCTTATTTTGCGGCGACGCGACGGGCACAAGTGCCATTCTCCATTATTTTCATTCGAAAGACGTTTATACGGCGCGAATGTGCGTCTACGATTTTTCGCGGATGAAGCGGTGCCCGGATGGGTTTAGCGGATTCAATTGAAATGCTTGGATTTGAATGTCGATTCTGACAGCGGTGCTATTGTAGCAGTTTATGTTATGGAAATTATTGATAAGAATAGTTTAGTAGTCTTTTGTAGTTGTTCAAACTTTCTTGAAGAGATAATTTTTACAATTGCAGATAATGAATCTTTAAACTACCAACCAAGCAAGTAATTATAAAGTCAAATGATTTTTTTTTATATCCTATAAATATCAGGTCCTGCTTAGGTGTACCAAAAATCGATCACAGTCATTCCGAATTCTCATTTAAAAAAGACAGATAAAAGAAAATTTTTCATAATCGATTGTAATAGAATTCACTAAAATAAAAATCTTTAACAAAAAAAAATGAGCTATTACGCATTAAAATCAGTTAAGCTAAAACTTTTTGAATATGCAAATCAGTTTAAGAATGAATGATATTGATATTTCAGTGAAACCTTACTTTAACTAAGTAAAAGATTCACCAATTATCTAAATTTTACATTTCAAGAATTTATTTATTGGATTATTATTTACACACTTATTTCACTTACTTCATTAAACAGCACAGTTAGTATAGACCAAAAAATGTATGCAATACAGAGTCAACAGGTGTTGCAACTTCATATCGAAAGTATAGAATCGGCATTAGAAAGTAGCCTTAAATTGATAATTAGAAGAAAATGTAGAGAATAATAAATTCTAACAAGCAATGTAATTTTAATTTTAATTTTTCCTTTCTTTCAACGATAAAAAGAATAACGCCCTTTTTCGTGCATTAAAAATGAATGGAAAATCGAATGTATCTAATCAGCAAGAACAATACTTTTCCTACCGCTACTCGATAGTCAAAATTTTGTAAATAAAATTTTACACATTATTATTATATTAATGTTGTAAATTAAATTAATGTTGAATAAATGCTCAGATAGTAATTATTTGCATATTAATTAAATTATACAAATTCGCAAATGATAAGCTAATTAATTGTTTTAATAATAAATTATCAGTAATATATTAAATAATGATGAATATCAAATTGATGAATTTTAGCAAGTAAGTTTCAATAAAATCTTATTTAATGAAAATATAAAATCAATTTTTAAATATATAACAATATATAATTTTATTCAAGCAACAATAATTATTCAATATAAATTATGCAAAAATTAATGTAAAATTAATTTTATAAAATACTAAAATTTTCAATTATTTCCTGATTTGAATCCTCTTCTGTTTTACATTGTTCGAAACGCACAGCTCGTTAAAATTGATCAAAGTATTAGCCTCCAACTAAAAACATCCGCATTAAGCGTTCCATTATTCTCGACACGCAAATTCATTGTCGAGTTGCATTGCAAATCCTCTCACCTCTCTACAACAGTAGCATTAACGCACAAAATATCACGTACGTGCTCTCAATTCTCCCAAAAAACTAAATATTAATAAGAGAAAATTATGGATTCCCGTCCAGCCGCGTCTCTACGAAATCACGTATTATAAAACCCCACTGCGATTGCGCCTGACACAATAATCCCCTTGCAACGTAAATCACCAATAAATTCCAAAAGAAAAAAGTGAACGAAATTCAGACGAATATCCCGCGCTCGAAAAATACAATATAGAGAAGCCTGGGAGAATTCGTGGCACGATCATCGCCGCGCGGCCAGAATATTCCCGGGGCTCGGAAGCGCATTAAGGGTGCAACACGTTGCACTCGCGCGCCACGGATTAATTTAATGAACCGCGATGTTTGCATGCGCAGCGCGACGCGTGTGTGTTTCTCGCGTATGTATAATGAGCGAGGCCGACGGAGTTAGTATACACGCGTCGACTTGCGTTAATTACATTTTGGAGTGCGCTTTTTTCTTTTTAAGGTGGAGTTTAGAGTAAGATTTAGTGGTTTAGTAAAAATATATGACTCTCGGTTTTCGTGATCGAGCTCTACTAATTTTATATTTTTACCGTGATAAAGACTGTATGCTGATGTGACTTTTTATGCAAATTGTTCTCAGTAAAAGTTACAAATTAAAATGATTAATTCAACTAACAAATTAGAATGTGTGACAAGTAGATTTGAATGAGGCTTTAAAGGATGAATTTCTGACACCTAAACACGAAGTTTAGTATCCAGCGTTTTTTAAATGGGAACTTTCTTGAAGGTGCAATTTTCTGTGTTACTAAAATTACTTCGCACAGGCTTCTTGTAAAAATTCAAGAAAACTTCCGCGACGAATTATCATAAGGTAGCGATGTTCATCATCGTTACAATTAGACTGGGTTAAATAAAACCCGACATATTTCCAGGCCTCTCACATGTTATTTCGTTACGGTCGATTTTTGATACCTACAATATCTTCAACTCATCACATTCTCGGAAGCAGAGAAAATGGAATTTGGCAACTGCACTGCCCTCATCACACTATTCCAACCTTCCGCCTCTACCCTTTTAAGAATCCCCGTCATTTGCGACGATACACCGGTAAAACTTTAGCATTCTCGCATGCCCCTTCAACAACAACGGACCACCAGCGTCCGCATAATCTAACTCGCGAAATTAGGCGTGTGACCTAATTCCCGAGGCCCCCGTCCCGTATAGCAGTTTGCTAAAACGAGTTTCGATAAAGTTGCGCGCCGGGGCAAGGAAGCGCACTCTCGTGAGAAAATCGGTTTTGGGAAAGCTAGAGTATTTAGACGTTCGGATAAGTTGACTGCCATTAGTCCAGGCCTGCTCGCGCGCGCGCCTGGCATCCAATTATACGCGCGCGTTCTACGTGCGAACGTGCAGCGCGTGAGACCGAGTGAATAATGAACGGGCGAGAAACAATCCCGTTTGGGCTGTGTACTTTGTTTCGCGAACGCCTGGAAGTGAGAGTACAGCTTAGTTTGGGAGGAGCTGGAATAGGCGAGAGAAGAAGGTTGGCTTGGAGGTGGGGATAAAGGCAGATAGGCTTCGAGAAGAGTTTGTCGCTTAGGTCTGTTGTATGTTAATAGGAGCTGTTTAATTTTTTATATTTGGTTTAAGAAAAAGATGAGAGATAGGTTAATAAGAAAAGTGGGATTATAGGATATAGATATTCTGTCATCGAAGAAATGAAATAATGGTGAGAGTTTTGATAATAGCTTTATTATAGCACAAGACATACACTTTTTTTACTTAACAAAAGAAAATAAAATACTTTTTAATTAAAAACTGAATAAATAATCTTCTACTTATCAATTACAGACTACACCTTAGATGATGAAAACGTCTAATGAGCTCTAACCGCAGCGTGTACCCTCCTGATCTCACCCGTAACATCGTAATAAGAACTTTTTCCTCACCAGTATACCGAAGATAACGTTTAACGAGACCAGCCCCTATAACCGTTTCCCTCTCGTGAAGCCTGCCTCAGCCAACCTGGCTAATTAATTAATTACTCCGTAAAAGGGAGAGCCGCGCAACCCCCGAGCTTTCGTCCCTTTCGTCCGTCTCGATCTGCGCGGAACACAGCGCACCATAACGGCCCATATCTCTCCTCAACATCGGCGCGACTAAATTAGAAGCGCGGCTCCGTTTCCGATATGAACCTCAAAATTGCGAGATGTAATTAACTACCCATTACGAAATAACTCGCGGCCGCTCGAGGTCTGCTCAATTGCGCTGATGAATTACGTGCACGCCTCGATCCTCGGAGGGAGCCCCTTTTCGGCGGCGCCGCACGCGCAGGTGAGCACATTGTGCACGCGTGAATACATCAAGTCGATGCGCCCAGGCGGTAAGCTCTGACGCGCGAAATTTCGCAAAGATCTACGGCCGCTGCGCGGGTTGGCTCTGATGATGAAGGGATTGGGAGCGCAACGTGCTTGATGTCTGCTGGCTCTGATTGAACGCTTGGTGTCGCCTCGGGTTGGATGGGAATCGGCGCGTTTGGTTTCTGAGCGGAGGCAAGGGTATCTATTGAGAGAAGAAGATGGTTCGGTCGTTTTTCGTGGAGTTTTTAGTGAATTGTTGGATAAGAAGGATTAGGTGAAATTCTGCGGTAATGGAAAGTGTACTTTTAGGTTTATTCATTACCTAACTTGCAATCATATTCGGAATAATGGATTAATTGAATTGTTTGAGAAACAATCTTTAGGAAACTTTAGGTCAAGCATATCAACTAACTATTTAACATAGACGATGCATATTTATGATCAATATATTACGATATATTAATATTCATATTATGTAAATAGCAATTCGTAATTATTGTTACACTTTGACAAACGAACTATTTCAAGCAAGATTTTAATACATACAGTACAAAATCATTTTCGAATCAAAAAGTCAACCATTTTATATTAGCTATTTCGAGAATTCTATACTTATACTAACTGATTCATTCCATTTTGCATCTCAAAAAGCCATCGAAACTACAAGCACCGTAAATCAGCCTCAGAAAACCGAAATCCACATATTCATTACCAGTCTTCTCATTCTCAAACTCCAGACAATACCCTTTCATCCTTTCGCACCAATTAATTACCTCCTCTCCCCGAAATTTTTCAGCGTCGATTCTTAACCAATGATCCCTCGACTTTAGACTCACCCCTAAACAGCCGAGATCCCAAACAAACATCCTCCATTGTTCATCCACTTTTCCCTCTCGCCTCGCTTACAACTCCCTGACCCGCTCAAAGGCGTTTCTTCCTCCTCGGCGTGTGCAGGAGACAGGAGCCGGGAAGCTGGTTGCGCCTCCCCTTGCATTATTTATACGCCAGGGCGCGCTGCATATATCCCAGAAATACTACTTTCGGAACTCGGAAAACTTCTGACGGAAAGCGCCGGGGCGGCGGCGGCGGCTGCGGAGCTCGGCAAAGCGGAAATTTATGGATTTTGTTTGGAGTCGCCGCGCGGCGGCTTTGATTTACCGCGTGGATGCGCCCGCCCCGACGCGGGCGATCGCTCGTGTAACAACGCGGAGAGGCCTCCCCGATAATCTTGTTTCGCGCGCGAACGTGCGCCCAGGGTTAAGTTGGGAGTTGATGTTTCGTCGGTGTGCTGTATTTTTTTTTGCTT
>JAPYZA010006861.1:0-12505 GCA_030522685.1 Eupelmus azureus
TTTTGCTTCCTCATAGAGGAAGCTTTGTAATAGTAAAATTTTGAGTTTCGTCAAATCGCTTTAGAAACATGTTTAGAAGTGTTAGAAGTTCAAATCAAATGATTTTAGAAAATGTCTGTATCTTTTTGAGTTACGCTCGTCAGCTTCCATGTCCAAAAGAGTCAAATAATAATCACAGTCAAATTAGCTCAGTCGCCCACATGCGAGAGAGAGAGAGAGAGAGAGAGAGAGAGAGAGAGAGAGAGAGAGAGAGAGAGAGAGAGAGAGAGAGAGAGAGAAAAGAGAAAAAAAACAAATATTTATATATAAAAAAAAAAAAAAAAAAAAAAACATAAAAAAGATAAAAAATATGAGGTTAGTATAATAACTAAAAAACAATGCTTTAATATATTACAAAGCGATTGCGCACAAAGTGTACTTAATAGCTTTGATGACCTATTGCGCAGATTCGTAACTTTTGGCACTGAACATACGATAATTCGTTTAAGGGGCCAGCCTAATATAAAATTTTAAAAAATGAATTTTTTATTGGCGTAGCCGTTCAACCATTTTCAGCTATATAGCCAGATTACTGACCCATCACAAATTGGCACTTTAAAGTTTTTTTAAAAATGCCATTAAATTCTTCTCAAAATTTGCAAAAACAGTTGTTCAGCAACAATTTTTCGAAACCCTCAACATATTTGAATTTTGACCATATGGGCTAAAACTTTGTTTTTGGCCATTTTTTACCATCCTCAAACAATTACTAAAGTTTCAGAACTTTTAAAATTTTGGTCGGCCGATTTCACGTAAAATATTCCATATATGAGGAAATCTACAAAAAAATCCCTTTAGCGGTTCCAAAAACTTAAAGAAAAAATGTTTCCAATTTAATTGGAATGGAAAGCGTTCTCCTGCAATAACCGAGTAGGATATTACTAACAAAATATTAAAAATGATAGCATCTCATTTGTTTTAAATTATGACTTGATTTTTGGAGATTTAAATACTAATAAAAATTTTGAATTTTTGAAACTTATTGCGTACTATAAATTATTGCGTAAACTGTTATGTTTAATGCAAAGCTGTATTGACCACTCTGCACCAGCTCGGTTTACCGCTCTTGAAGTATATCATACCCTTTATAAAAAATTGTAAGGATGCCTGTTTCCAAAATTACATATTTTAACCCATTATCCGCTAATTATAGAAATTTTTGCGCCAGTAGTCAATACATGGGCGATGCAATGCAAGGCAAAACATTTACAATTAAAAAAATATTGCAACGTTACGGCCGATAGAATTAACTTGTGCTACAGTCTTATTCTAAAAAATCAACCTGTACAAAGCGAATATTTTTCAAATAACTAAGCTTTTTCTCCCTCTAACATAAAAATTTCTAAACGCAAAATTAGAAGATTTGGTTCGTTGTTTTGCTCCGAAAGGTTGATTGTACGTAATTAATAAACGGGTATAAACAAATCATCTTGGTTCGACAGAGATTAATTTTTTTACCTTTCAAAAAAACTTCTTGAACGATAGCTTCAATTATTCGAAATAAAAAATAATCTTCCATAAAAAGATTTAAACGCCAATCACATATCTACTGCCATCTATTGGGTGCTTGAACAACTTCATCTAAGTTTTATCAGCTGTAAATATAGTGAATACATTTCTTTATTACCTGCTGTTAGTTAGAATGATTTCTATAACTTTTTGAAATTTAGCTATTATTAAGTATAATAATTTTTGTAAATAATTTTTTACCCTGAAAGTTTCACGTTTTGAAAATATATTGCCCAATATATATTCAAAATACAATTGACGTCAATATAAAGTCTTAGTGAGGGCGATATTAAATCAATTCATTAAATGTAATATTATGTATTATTAAGTATTGTATTTAATAGTTAAATATTATATATTTTAGGTTCAGAAACATAAATTAACGAAATAAAAATAATTACAGTTTATTAAAATAGTATTTATATACGATTATTAGGACATAATGGCTATATCTAATTAAAGATTTTTTAAAAGTAAGTATAGAATTTTTTTATTTTAATACTTAGGTATATTAAAGTTAATTATCACTGCATGTAATAAATTATTGAACGAAATGTCATTCAAAGTATTTCATCAAAGTTTGTACTAATTGCTTCCTCATAGAGAAATCTTTGTGATAGTAAAAGTAGTGCGTGCGTGCTTGCGTGCGTGTGCGTGTGCGTTTGCGCGCGCGTGCGCGTGTATGTGTGTGTGTATGAATATACCCACTAAATCTCGGGAACTATCGCTCTGATTTTAAATTAAAAAAATGCATTCTTTTTGTTTGATTATGCAAATTCGGGAAAAATCAGACAAAGAGTAATTAAAAGAGCATAAAAATATCTATATTTTCCAAAAAAAAAAAAACTTTTTACATTACCTATTATCAAATGTATTTACATTACCTATTATCATAAATGATCAATTGCTTCGGGAAAAATTATGATAATGTAGAATATCAATACCTACAATTTGTATAAATTTGGATTTATTACGTTGATTAGTTTTTGAGTAAAAAATTAAAGTGAAAAAATGAGTTTTCTGTGGCCAACGATTACGTAAGTAAAAAGGATTAAATTTAATTGAAATTTTGAGATAAGATAGATTTTTTATGTATCTCGGCTAAGTTCGTTCCGCAGCTCGTGAAATTTATAATAAGGTATACAGGTATTAAGATTTAAAATTTTTTAGACAAAGTTTTGAATGATAATATTGTAGTAACTAACCGGTCATTTTTAATGATCAATAGCTCATTTTCTTCATATTTTAACATATAGTTTTATGATTAAAAAGAAATTTGAAGATTTATCTATTTGTTTTTGTTTTATATGGATTTTAATTTATACAGGATCTTGTTGCTGTAAAGAACTATATTATTTTTTATATTTTGATGTCTATTTGAATTTTTATATGTTTTTTGGGCTTCCGTATAATATTCCCGTTTTATTACTGGATTCTTTTACATTGACTTAAAAAAAGAAAAACCAATTGTTTATTTTATTTACGTTTTACGATATACATGTACTGCAACTTTCCTCAAAAGTTTTATACTTATTCTTTGATAAAAATTATTGACGAGAAGAGTACTTTATATTTGGGATACAATGATACTTTGCAAAATAATTTTTTGGTTCAAAGTATGAGTCACGTGTCTCGTCGTTATTTTTTCGAATGAGCCCTGGAGTTCCAAATGTAGCTCATTTAAGCATAGTAGGCTCAAAAATACTAAAAGCTTATGATAAATACTGGTCAATTTGCGCTTGGTTAGCCATTTTTATTCTAATTAATTATTCTAATTAATTCTAAATGAGCAGTTCCATGTAAACTGAGTAGTGTTCTGATTTATACTTATTTTGCGCTTATCTAACAGATGCTTGTTTGCTAAGTCAAAAGATAATACTTCATTTTCGATCTTTTGACCAAAAAAGCATTAAAGTCAATGTAATTGTAACAAAACCAACAGTTGTAATACACCAAGAGCGAATAGATCTTTATGCTTTTATGCAGTACTCGAGCTAAAATGATCCGCTTGATTCGTAGTATACTACTTTCTTAATTGCTAAAAAATCCAGTCCTTATTAGCCGTGACATTAAGACACATGAATTGTCTGAAATGAGAGCGAAATTAAAGTTCAAAGCACAAATTGTCATCAGTGTAAATGTTAAGATTATGGATTGTTCTAGTTTTTGTTCTAATTATTACTATTTTGTTACTAATTGTAGCTATTTTAACACTATATTACATTATATGTGTAGAGAAAAGCGTCAGCAAGTGTTATTCGTTGAATAGCCGAAACTACATCATCCATTAAAGCGCCATAACAAAAAAATTTAAATCGTATAACTTTTTTATTCAATTTCCTAATTAAATTATGAAAGTTTGATACTTTGATTCCTAGAGTACTTTTAAAAATGTTGATCTTCAAAGAAGTCGTGTTGTTGTTTTTCTTTATTTCAAAGTAGATTAGAAATTTAAGCATTTGAAATGATTAAATTTATCGGTATTTTTTACAATTTTAATTTTGTGCACACTTTTCAAACCTATTTTTGACCTGTTATAATCTTTAAATAAGCTTTTCCGAATCTGCAAAACGTAGATAAAAGTTAGTTTTCCTTAATTTAATTTTTTATTTTAGTAGATATATGTTCAGTTTTTCTAAGCTGATCTATTTACTGAACTGAAACCGAAAGTGAAGTAAACCTAATAATACAGGTATATGGGTAATTCTAAAAAAATTCACATTTTTTCGAAATATTTTCAAAAAATTTTTTTTTTCAATTTTGGTGTTTTTTTTACACTTATCTGACTTTAAATGTATTAAAAACTGATATTCCAAGTTGCGCAAAATTATAATATAATATATTGTATTATACAATATAATATATTGTAAAAAAGGCTTCGAACAAAATTGAATATTTCATCAATTCTTAACAAACATAAACTATGTAAATATCTAAACAATAAGAATTTCTTAAGAAAAAATACCTTTTTTTGGCGATCGTTTAATAAAAAAAAATTCAACCGTTTTTTTTCTATGGAGGCTTCGGAGGTTACATTTAATTTTTACTCGCAAAAAAGAAATATTTTTGACGCAATTTGTAATACCTGTAAATTCGCTAAATTTTTAATCTAAACACGGGATTTGTTAGGTTTTTGTCTCTAGTTTCATATGACGTTTAATAAAAAATTGATAACGAAGTCTTAGTTACTAAAAAAATTAAAAAATTGCAATTGAATAATAAATTGCAGAATTTAATCACGCGCATTCAAGTTAATTTTTTACCAACTAAAAAACAATTTTTTAATTTTATCAAAAGGCATAGTGAAAGCTTAAAACAAGACCTTTAAAATGATATGTTTAGATTATTATTAATGCTTTATTTTTATGGCCAAAAACATCGATGAAACATAAAAATGTTGTTTATCACATCTAAAAAAGGATTCGGAAGTTACATAAATTTAACTTATTCACGCTTACGAATAAATCTAATCGTATTCAAAAATTTGTTTATATTCTGCATAAAATTTGCTATGATTATGGTAAATTGCAAGTTTTTAAGTCTAATATCAAAGGAGTTACAAGAAATCACTTTAAAATAAATTTTTTTTTTAAAATGACCCATATAATTTGAGATTTTTGTTATAATATAATCTTTATTTCGCATTTAAATATTGTTCTAGTTACTTCTTTACAGAAGCTAATAAATATGTGTATCTAAATTTTCGATAAATCATACGTTATTCAAATTACTTCTTAAAAAATGTTACAATCTGATAAAAAGCTATATCATTGATTTGTTTTTTTACTAAATTCATATTTAACATTAAATAGGGAATCTTGATAAAAACAGACTTAAAATATGCACGAAAACTTTACATTTTAAAACAATTATAAAAGTACATATTGTGAGATTCTCTGCGTTGAATCATGCATACACTGACTAAAATGTCCTCTTGAAACAAAATAAGGTATTTTTCCAAGCTTATACAATAAAAATTCATTAATCTAAATAATTATTTTCAATTCAAAATGAACCAGTTAAATTCAGCTTCAAAACGATTCAGTGTAATTGAAGCAGATTTTAAACATAGAATCATTTTCCACAAAAATTTTCATTAATAAGCGCCATTTAACAAAAACTTTAGCTTTGCTTGAAAGAAAAATATTGTTAACAAAATAGAAAACATCACATAAATAGACCTTGTTTACAAATTATCAAAGGCACTTTCATTATCTCAGTCCTATTAGCAAAACAAGAACGAAATCATTGCCGATCGAAAGATCTATAACCCAACCAAATCTCAGGCGCCTTCTATTTTCGTGCGCGCCACTTCATCAAAAACATCGCCATCCAACTAGCCAACAAAAAAAACCATCCACTCAAAATCGCCACTGAAAAACGCACAAACCCCAACGAAAGCAACGTCCGCATCATCTCTCAACTATATTCATCATCGAACGAATTTCGAAAGCTAGCGCCAAGCCATCCCCCACGCCATCTACGCACATCTACGCACCAACGTCTCAAGCTCCGCGATACCGCCTCGTAGCAGAAGGCAGCAGCGCGCGCGTAGCAAGTAGTGCGTGTTCCAACGGTCGCTTCTCATTCGCGCAGTGCCCGCCGGCGAGCGAAGTCGTCGTACACGGCACGAGTTCATCTCTCTCTCTCTCTCTCTCTCTCTCTTTCTCCCCCCCCACACACACACCTCCCCGCAGTCGCGCGGCTCTTTTTGCTTTATTTTCGTACACAGCAGACTTCTATCTGCTCTCTCCGGCTCGAGTCTCTCTCTCTCTCTCTCTGTATCTCGCGTATGCCAGTGGGTGTGTTTTCGGAGCAGTATACACGTCCGCGCGCTGCGGGCCGGCTTTTTAGCATCCAGCAGCAGCAGCAGCACACGCAACTAACTCGTCCACGCGGATCCCGCTGACGACCATGGGCGGTAAGTTCCAAGCAGCGTTAATCGCTTATTATCGCTTTTAATAAAGCCAGAGCGCTCGGGCAAGCATCGGGGACGAGTAGTTTAAGTCAGACGAAGGAGGTTAGAGGCTCCGGCAAGTGTGCCGCGAGCGAGCTTCGGGCGCAACCGGTCTTGACCCAATGACCTTCAGCGCAAGAGCGCGCCTAGCGCGAGCCGAGGCACGGCTGATCTTCGGGGCTTTTGATCCGACTGTTGCTCTAGAGTCTCTTTTATTGCTACTCCCGATGCCCGCGTGTCATCTTCCGCGAGTGAAATATGTTAAATTTCGCCACTTTGAGAGCGATTGTAATGTGTATATTAACGTGGGAAATTGGAGCTGCGCGAGCGCGCCTGAGTATATACGGGGCTTTAAGGGGTATATCCTCCCTTCCTGGCTGATTTTCGGAGCAGCGCCTTATTTCGGAGGAACCTGCGCACTCGTCCCTTTTCTCTCCCACCCCCTCCCTATAATAAAGAGGAAGGAAAATCGTACTGCTGCCCCCGTTTAGGCCTCGATATTAAGTAGCGGGCTGATTTTTTGCTCCTTCCTGCTCTTCTCTGCGCGCGCACCGGAAAATTGAATCGCTGCGCCGGATTGATTGGCCGAGCACGATTACGCGCCTGCCAGATTATTATCGGCGAGTGTTTAAAGTTTCCAAGTCGCCTCGTGTCTCGGCCGGTCTCGTGTTACTCGACGGTTTGCCATTTGTTTGGATTGAGCCGCTCAATTGCCGGAGTTATTGCGCCGACCTGTGTGTGATACGGTTGATCGTGGAATTAATGGAGCGGGGGGAGGGTTTTTTTTCTTGGGAGGGATTGTTGGAGCGAGTTTTGAGCGGAGATGTGGCGGTTGGAATTATTGGCATTGATGCGATAATTATTGCATCTTGTTTTCTTTTACGTAATGTAGCGCGAGTGGCAGATTAGTTAGGGTCGATTAAGAAGAAGAAGCGAGGCACTTGACAGATTGGTGGTTGAGACTGATATGGGAGTTGTTTCCTCGCTGGATTTAGGATTTTTTAAAAGAATTTTTCAATGTAGAAAGAGTTGGTTGAAAATATAGTCAATATAAAATTGTTATTTCGTTTTTTATTTGTTTAGCTACAATGAGAATTGTAATTCTAAAAATTTCACATTCAATTTCATTCTTTTTGCTCTCACTTGATATTCTCGTAAAATGCTCACTCGCAAAATATTTTCTTTTATTGCATTCTATTAAATAGAATGAAACATTTGGTAAAATATAAAGCAACATTTATTATTTTATATTTCATATAATATTTAATGTATTTTTTATTCTTTATAATTATAATAAAAATAAAATGTTCGAATTATAAAAGCATTTTCATCAACTGTTTCTTCAATTAAATGTAATCAAAAGGCCAATAAAAATTCCTCTTGCAATAATTTTATATTCCATATATTTAATGCATTTTTTATTCTTTACAATTATAATAAAAGTAAAATGTTTAATGTACAGAAGCACTTTCATCAACTGTTTGTTCAATTAAATGTAATCGAAACATTAATAAAAATTTCTCTCGCAATTACAATTATGTTATAATTATAAAAAGTCAATGTATTCGTATATAAACTTTTTTAGCTCGACACTTTAAGTTAAACAAAAACCAAACTCTTTTTACTCGCTTCAATTAAAATAAAAGTCTTAATAAATAAATGAACAAAAACGTCACGCATAAGAAATTACAAAGAAAACTAAATTTAATTACATCTCATCACAACACCCCCATCATCGACATTCAACAAAGCAACTCACATTATCACTTATTAGTTAACAGACACGCCTCTTAAAAACAAGAACAAAAACTCCCGTCCATTGCAGCAACTAATACGCGCCCCCTCGTCTCTTCATTATCAAATTTCGCACTGACGTCTCGTCTACACGCGGCGCAATTCTTTCAAGACATTCGTCTTCATTGAAATAGACTTCCCGCTCTCTCCCCTCATATTTAATTCCTCAAAGACGAGAATCGTCTCTTTTTGTTTTCCTTAAATTCCCGCGCTCAGAGGCGACGATCCATAGATAGCCCGGGATTTCGGGAAATCCTAAGGGCGCGCCGCCGTACGCAAAAATAGGGTTGCCCGCACGCTGTATCTCCTCCAGAGGTTTATTCTTGGCCGTCTCTTCGCAAGCGGCTGCGGCGACGGCTACTTGCCAAGCACCGGAAATTTAAAGGGGCTCCCGTGCATTGCTCTTGTCGCGTTAGTTGTTGCCTGTGTCAGGCCCCTTGCATTCTTTTCGTCACTTGGGATTTAATTATTTTTTCTTCTTTGATCAGGTGATTCATGTTTGATATTTTTGCAGTGTGTTTCTTCAAAGTGCTTTATCGCTTGTACTTTGGAATGTTAGCTAATGAGGCATTGACTGCTCGGAAAGAATTGACTTGTCGATCGACTATAGAGGGAATTTATAAAATTAAATAATATTAGACAGCTCTGTTTAAATAAGTAATATTTACTTTCTATGAAAATTTAATACTTGTGTAAAGATTGTAAAATCTTTAAAGTGTAAATTAACTGCGGTTACATCTATTTTTAAACAGAATAAAAAAAATCTGCAACATACCAGGCAATGAGGTATTCTGTTTCTAATCTTATTGCGTTTCGGGATATGTTCTATTTTGAAATCTCCAGTCTGTATATTAATAGATTTTGTCTTCTCACCTAAGGTGCATTTGGACATCCAGAATTTCTGTATCAAAACTTGAATTTAAATGTTTAGAAATATATATAAATTTAGTTATTCCTAAATGGCGTACAATTAAACAAATTCAATGTTTTATTCAAAATTGAAACTGTGTTTTCATATTTTAGATAGATGTTCATTATAAACAACAAAAATAATTACAGTATTTATATAAATATTTTGGGATCACAGAATTATATTTATTTATAATTCCATAATATTTTCAATGTGACGCCAGGTTCTTTAAAAATGACCACGGCGCCTGACGTCAAACTTTAACAATCCTCAGGCTACTTATATCTTTCTTTGAATGTTTGAAGAAGGTACTAAAAAAATAATTAAATAGTTCGAATAATTGGCTTCAAACCCTCAAAATAAATGTTTACGATATAAATATTGTAAAATAAAATATTTTTGTCATTTAAATCTGTATACCGTATTAGTATTTAAAGTTAGTTAAAAGAAGAAATGCTGCAATTACAAAGCTTATAAAATTATTAGTCAATTCTGAAGAAAACTTATTCACCCACTAAAATGTCTCTATTTCTACTATCCGGTAAAATTGCTAAAAATTAACGGATAATTATTAACTGGCCAATAATCATTCACACCAGTTCAATAAGCCTTCTCAAACACATTTCTCTACCTTCATACCCCCTTACATTTACTCTAACGGCTCCTAAACATATCAACATTATCCATCACAAAAATCACCCCGACGAACAACCTCGTAATCATCAACCGAATCAAAAAACAAATCGACCCACCGAAAAAAAAGCCAGATCGTCTTTTATCTGCCTGTATGCTCTACATTCCTTCGCGACCACTGAACCGGCGAATCCTCGTCGAACCGCGCGCGCGACTGTACAGGCTCGCAAGCTACGGCAAGGAGCTGTGTAATCGCTCGGATACACGAGCCAGACGAGAAAGAGAGAGTATACATGCTTGACCTAAGACAAGTCCGCCTCCATCCCCGCGCTCGTGCAGAAGTGCTTTCGTCGCAGGCCCACGCGGTTATTTAAAAGCTGCTCGCCGCGGCGACTCCGGAAACTTTCGAATTCGCGTTGGAAGTCGGCTGGATTCTGTTTTGATGGTGCTGATAAGCTCGAGTGTTGTTGTATTGGGTCGACTCGATGAAAGCGGAATTTCGAGATCAGTAGGTTTTGTTATTTGTTGTCGTTGCGAAGGGTTGGCTGGATACGGTTTGTTATGTATTTTAATTATTCGAGTTTTGGTTTAATGATTGCGTACGAAACTGGTGTTTGATTCTGTAATTTGAAGTAAAATTTATTAAAGTTATACGGATGATTCTTAAATATGCGTAATTTAAGTTATGACTTTATTTTATTTATGATAAGTGTTATACAGCAGAAATTATTGAGTACTAAATCTGAATTATTAAAATGAATTTGTTTTTTATTATACTCTTAATTTAATAATGCAAGCATAAGAATATCTAAACGATTAATTCTCTAGGATGTAAGAACAATTTTTTAAAAAATTTCGAGACAATGATTGCGCAAATATTACCAAAGAGAAATGTCATAAATTATAAGATACCTTCTTTATTGTTTCTTTTCCATTTTTAATACATCAAGGTTTATTTTGTTCCTTGAAAATTTTCAAGGAGAATTATCAATGGTATTTTGATGAGAACATTTTATAAGGGAAGCACAAACACTCCTACTAAGTGATTCCAAGAAACAACATAAGTCTTTGTATGTTTAAATTGGAGTAAAAATAAAGAAGATTCTCATCAATCGACACTTGTCTCTGGTTAGCAGCATTGTCGTTATAAGCTTTCGATAAAAAAAGTAAAATTTAAATTACTCTCAAACAAATCTTTCTACAACTCGTAAAAACTCGTATTTAATATTTTCCTTCTTTCCAACCGCTCTAAAAAATTCACAACAATTTTTACAGTAACCAACATAATATTAACCAAAATTCTCCATTTAGTACAAGCACATCCATTCGCACCCACCAGCAGCCCGCATCCAAAAATAAGCTCTCACCGCCCAATTTCCCCGCTCAACCCCCATCAAGCCTAGCAAACGCCTGTATCAAGATAAAATCAGTTGTCGAAAGATCGCGCGAGCTTTCCGCGCGCGCGCGGCAGCCTCATGTGCGCATCCGTCTGCAGAAACGGTGGCCCTGTGCAGCTCGGATTTCCACGTCGCGTCTCGTCTTGTATCTCGCGCGCGAGCGCAGGGCCTTCCTCGTATCATAATATACACCGGCGCGACGCTTCAGAGAGCGCAGAGCTGCAAAAGAGCCTTGCCTCGTCTGTCTCTCTTAAGAGGGGACCAGTCGCGATTTACCTTACCCTTCCTTCCTTTACTCCAGTTTTTTTTCTTTTTTTTCGTTCCGCAGTAGTGGTCCGCTGCTTCCTCGAGACTATTTTTAGAATGCGGATTTCATGATGCTGTCGAAGCGAGCGTCGCTGGGTGTCTTCGTTCGATTGTTTAATTTTTGATATGTATTTTTTTGTGGGTTGTCTGGTTTTGCGGAAATTACATTTATGGTTGGTCGTCGCTGTGTTTAGAACTGATCGATACAGTGGAAATACTTAATCTTTCTTTCAATGAATATAAGGTTGCAAGTATAAATTTTCTGAAAATTTAAGAGCATTAATCCTTGAGCTTGCGAAGTTTTAAAGTCAGCAAACTTATTCTTGATGAAATTAACTCTTGAGATTGAGAAACGCTGAAGGTTTAGTAGCTAAGTAACAATTAATTTAATAACATTTTTTTTTTACTACAGAATATTATATTGAATCTATTATGACAAAAAATTTCAATAATTTATTCACAAACATATGAAAAATTCACTTCATAAAATTAGAAATAATATTAAATAACTTTTTCTATTTTTTATTTAAGTTTTATAGTGGTAAGGAAAAAAAAAGAAAAATAATGCAACACGTAACATATCGACAGTTCAATCGAAGAGTATCGCGTTTCAATTTGCAAAGTTTATTGAAACTCAGCCTTCGTGGCTTAGAGTATTGCGTCAAGAATTTTGTGGCAAAGACTCGAGATTTAGAGTATTCTGATGAAAACTATCTTGATTCAAAATTTAATCAGATTTTAATAATAAATTAAATTCATAATAATATGTTTATCTGACTTAAAAACCTAACTAAATCATAACTAAATTAACCATAAGTTAAAACATTCTATATCGCTGCAATTTTCTCATACTTTGCGTTGATAAAATTATAACATTCACAAATAAAATGATTTTCTGATTCTGAAATATAATTACACATATGTATTTTCGTCGCTAATTATTGTGAATATGTATGTTCA
>JAPYZA010006862.1:0-34652 GCA_030522685.1 Eupelmus azureus
TCGGGCGCTTACTTCACGTAGTGCAATAATGAGCCACTTAAGGCACACGTATCGTAATGTACTATTATTTATTTACTTTATTTTACATAATAAAATTACTAAAAACAGTTACTACTTAAAAAAAAATTAATAAATTGTTTGGATTTGAAGCTTTGCCGGTGTTTATAGTTCATATTGAATGCTTTACATATTACTTTAGTGTGATGTCATTTAAAATAGCAACGTTTCGTGGACATTGTACTTCCATTTGTTCAGGTTCGCCCTAAAAAAGTCAATTGTAATGTATACGAAACGTCCGCATTTTAAATGACATCATAACAACGAAGTAACTCATCATACTGACTTATTAACTACAATAAATACCTATTTGTATGTAAAAAAATATTTGAGATGTCATTAATTTTGTAAGACAGTGAAGTTATCCGTTTGTTTGAATTTATGATAAGATATTAAGATAGGTGTAAAATTTTGATTTTAAGCCTATTATTTTCTTCAGATTTAAGTAATTTACCAATTCTTTTTTTCTTCAGATTTTGACAACAAATAAAATGACAACCCGAGGCTTGATCCTTCTTGTTTTATTGGCTACAGTAGGAACAATTTTAGCTGATCAGTTGGAGAAAGATCTACTGAATTTTCCAAAAGACCTAACTGTCGGAAATAGAGTTCATGGCGATGATGTTGTTGAGCGACAAGCTGTATATGTTAGTTCGAAATGGCTGCAAATTGTTAAAGAAACAAGAACTATTACCCTAAATGACCCTAAGAAAGTAATTACTCAAGTCAAACTTCTGGATCAAAACACAAAGGGTAAAGGAGCTACTCCAGCAGTTGTTGCTGGTGGGCCAGGTCAAACTTTTGTTACGGTTGCTTTCAAGAGTCAAAGAAGCCACAGTATCAATTTCATTGTAGAAATTTATGGAATTTAAAGGTTTTTTTTACCTATGCTAATTTTTAAGTACAAATAAAATTAATTACAAATTTAAATATTTTTTTTTATAATATAAATATTTTTATTATTTAATATATAGATGAAATAAATTGTAATTTATTTATATTTAATACTTTTACTTAATTTCTTAATTGTTTAGACAAATTTTTTAACAGCGCAGTAATCTAATTGCTCACTGTTCGTCGAACCAACGTCGAGAAACATAAAATCGTGGCGTAAAACCAAAAAATTCGATCTTAGCAAAAAAAAAAACGATTTCGTGGCTAGATTGTGCAAAGTCCACGCGGGGACCATCCTCCTGTTATTCGCGCACGCGCGCCCGCAAGATAATCGTCTGGATAATCCGTTGCGGGAGGGAGAAAAGAAGCTGCCCCCTCTCTTTCTTTCTCGTGAGCGCGCAGATTCCGTTAGCGGTTTCAATGAATTTTAATTAGCCGAGGAGCCCGTGCGCGCAGCTCTCAATAAATTCACTGCGCGCATGCGAGCGGCGTATATGCGGGGAAAGATCGGCGTGGGTGTCAATGCCACCGGCATGGTGCTGCATATTCAGATGCATATGCGTGCGGTGTTTTTACATATTGTCTAGCGTAAACGATGTCAATGTGTACGTGAGTGCGTGTGTTATTTGTGCGGCGTTGTTGAAGAGTTAGCTTTTAGGTAAATGCGTGTGTAGTTCTGATTAAGAAAAGAATTTTGTCAGTACAGAATTAATGCATATATAGTGTGAGCAACCGAACTTTATGCGCATCATTTTATTTTCGATACGCGAGTTGTATTTTGAAACAAGCTTTCGGTTTACGCAACAAAATAAACGATTGTGCAACAATAACAAATGATGACGACTTATAAATCGCAATTAAAGTGAAGTATTACGCGCAAATGTACAACAATTACAGTTAGTGTAATACTTTGAATAAATAAAAATAAATAAGGCCTGACCTGCTTTTACAAGCGTGCGCGCGCAGCTCTATATATTCACGCAGCGAATTAGCAATATTAACAAATATTGACAGCTCTGACAGGCGAGCCGATCCAGAAAACTGGCTCCAAGGCACCTAGCAGCGATGGCGTTTTTATTCGCCGACCTTTCAATAACGTTTCTTTCTCTTTCGGCCGTGATCGCTGAATAAAATATTCTCTCTTTAATGAGGCGCGCGACCGCCCGCTAAAGTATTTCACCTTTTATACGTACATATATATGTAAATGTGTGTATATATATAGAAGCGAGGCGGGAGCGCGCGCATTAATTTTGTTTATTCGATAGAAAAGGAATTAAAGAAAGGCAGTGGAAACAAACACGTCGCCGAGTGACGCGGAGCAAAAGAAAATTTGCAAATGATTATTCAATGTCAAGATTTTAATGGGATTTCCCATGTGTAACAAGCTATACGTAACTGTATTTACGCACGCGAGGCAAGATAAGGGCTTTCGTAACGGATGGTCCAGTTTCTTTTTTCGCGCCTTTTTTTATCTCCTCATTTTCAATTTCAATGTCGACACGCTGACTTCCCACACTGCAAATCTGATGTGCTGTGAAATTACGATCGGGCGCTCTTGTATTTTTATGATGTGCGCGCTGCACTTGCGCGCGGGAATGAGTAATTGATAATCTACTTTTATGGAGATATTTCGTTAGTTTTGATTGTTAATAATTTTTGTTTTCAGTTTTATTATTTTATTGAGATTTACAATTTTTTTAAGGTTTATATGAAAGCATCATACAGAGTATAGTTCCTTTAAGTGTTCGGAAAAATAAGTGATTATTTTGGTGATTAATTTTATTAGGTAGGCCTATTGTGATTGTGATAAAACCTTTGACGTATTTAACGAAGATAAAAAGAATGATAAAAGCAAGTTCAATCGTAAGGATCTATCATAGCGATAATGCTTGTGTAACAGGTGGTTCTAAGTGTAAAGCCATGTTACAATTTATTATCAGGTATTAAACTATAATATTTGCAAGTCAATATATTTTATTTGCATTTTATTGATTCGACTAATTTACTTTGTCACAAAAGACTCGATGCCGGAGAAAACCTTTAAATCAACGAATCTCCCCAAACATCCAAAAAAAGCATCTCGATAGCAAAACCATCAGTCTGAGAGACGCCAGAGCCCCCAGAGTCCATCCAACTGACCAGCCGGATTTCAAGATATACCGAGGCGCCCTAGCGCGTATTCTCAGTATGCCGATTACAGCAATTACCGTAAGAGCGCTGCGAGCGAAAAAACAAAGTCACAGCGGCACCGCGCGCCTCTCTCCAACAACCGCTCCAACATCCACGCTCCCATTATACACACATCCCAACACTGCATTAAGCCGATCCTCCAACTCTCGCGCCAAACGCTCCTGCGTATCTCGCTGTATTTTCCGAGGTTCGGCGCCGCGCTGCGGGCCCTCGAGGCGCCGGCTGATTACTATCGGGCCTGTATATCGGCTGGTCGCAGCGCGCGCGCGGCGCGACGCATTTTTAGCCGGCTCTAGGCTTGGGCTTGCTCAACAACACGAGTCGCGTGCTTCTTACAGCCTACCGGACTCGTCGCTGTATAATACTCGTTTCGCCTTCTCTCTGGCTGCGCGCACCTCGTCATTAGGATGCGAATAATTTTCCGCTCGCCCGATTGCGCGGATCGAGGCGAACAGCATGTCAATTAAAGTATCGCGTGCGCGCGAGGGTGAGGCTTTTGGTGTGTATGTGTGTGAGCGGAGGCGAGTTATCAATTTGTTGAAAAATTTTGCACTGTAACTTGAGATTGTACGGGCTTGCTGGGGTCTCGAAGGCTTGCAAGTAGTTTGGCTTTTTTCTTGTACTACTAGTCGATGCGCCGATGTTCCTTCCAGGTACATGATTTTTGATTAAAAATTTGAGCGGGGACTGTTTTATAAATAGTGATGCTGGCTGCTTAATAGTAACAAGTTTTTGGCCTTGTAAGTTTTCTGTGTTGTTAAATTGATTCTTTGGTTATATTAATTATCTTATTTAATAATGCTTAAAATTAAATATATTAAATTGGTCCTTGTACTTGATATCGATTTCTGTATTATTAATTTTTAATTGTAACAGTTATAGTTTAATTAAAATCTATAGATAAGATTGAACGAAATTTGAATTATTAAGCGTATTTAATTATAGTTCTACTCGGATATTGTAAAGTTAAGATAAGAAAATTGATATACCGTTTAGAATAGTGTAATAGTTTTTCTATAAACTCGAATTAAAAATTAGTTACTACTAATAATTAAAATTAAAAGAAGTTAACTAACGGACACAATAATAATAATTAGATAATCTTGTTAGACCCCGATCAAAACCTTTAATTTTCTATTTGGGAACCTAAACCAAAACGGGATAATTGCAATTGCTAATAACGGATTTTATTTGGCACGGTTAAATGCGTAAGTAGAAACTAGCCATATATGGTTGGACATACATTCTTAAAAGACTAACTTCTCACATTTTACCATTTGGCAATATTGACGTATATTTCTTTACACTGAGAGAAGTGTCTTAATAAAATTACAAATAATTTTTAATGACAGAATGCATCGAATTTTAGAATACTGATGTTCAACTAAACAATTGAAAATGAAAGATTTCAAAAAAAGTAAATTACAGCATTAGAATGGGAAGAGGGGTCCGATCATTAGAATGTTTTCTATTGTGCTATTAGAATCCAAATTTGCGAAATTCATAATTTCGAACTAAACGATAATAAATGCTTATGATTTCGAAAGGTAGTCATGATAATCCCAAAATGGAATTTTTCCAACATCTCGTTATAATTTAATTCTAACTTTAGATTTAAATTTAAATTTATTTAGAAAATATATTAAGAAGAAAAGTGATATATACAGTAGACAAAAAAAGTGATATAGAATCGAAATATAGAATACAAATATTTCGAACTCAATATTTTTAACATTTAATAATAGTCTGTTATAGGATCAAAAATAACATGGGTGTAATAAGTTCACGTGTGCGGTCGTCATCACCACAAATATCGTACAATTTTCGTTACATATAATAAATTTCTCGCTCCAATTTCATCAAACCTAAACAAGCCCGAAAAAACGCCAATCCACAAAATCGAAAGAACGATTAAAAAGCAAAAACCCCAGCGATAAGAGAGGAAGCTTAATCACAAAGGGGAAGCTCATCCCAGGGGGCGAGTTGAAAACATAAAATCGCAATCATGGCGAACAATGATATCGCTCGCAGCCGGCACACCGAGGGAGAGAGAGCGAGGGCATCATGCGCGCGGAGCGAAATAAAAGGAAGCGGTAGCCTGTATATATACATCGCCGGGGCGGAGTTTAGCCTCGCAGACAAGAGGCTCTGTCTCGCCAGAGAGACGCGGCGCTTCAGAGATTACAGACAATATAGAGAGCGAGCTTGCGAAGATAGGAGCAGAGAGAGAGAGAGAAAGAGGAATATGAGCCGCGGCGGCTTTCAATTGCGAATTAGCAAATTGCCCCGGCGCGATAACAAAGCTAAAAGCTCCGCCATTCCCGGCCTCGAAATATTCAAATCTGCACCTGGACCTTTCAGCAGGCTCCGATATTACAATGCGGTATACAGAGAGCGGCTATAGCGAGCCGCGGCCTTATATACAAAAAGCAGTCACGACGCGCTGCTCCGCGTCTCGTCTTTTTTTCTCTTAACGGACACAAAGTGCCGCTTAATTTACACGTCAAGCCTCGGCGAGCCATGCCGAGTTAGATAATTAGAAAGGAGCGAGTAGCGGCGAATCAGCGCGTCCGCGCAATTACTCCCGGCCGGTTAATGCTAAAGGAGCAACAAAATGAGATGTTAAGCACCTGCTAGCTGCGCAAAGCGTGAAACGAAGAGAGAGGAGGAGAGTCAACTAGCTCGGCCGCGCGAGACAAATGCGCGAGCGTCAGCGTGGCGAGTGATTGATGCGGCTGCGCGCATATTTCAGCTGGAAAAATGGCGGGCTCGTTTGAAAAGGGGCGAGAGCTAGGGAGCGCGTCGGTGCGCCTATGCGCCGAGAACTGGCGATAAATAAAAGACTCGTGTCTTTCTCTCTCCCTCTCTCTGGGCAATCGTCGGAGCTAGCTGGAAATCTAATTAGCATACTGTTTGCTCATAGATCGACGCCAGATACAGCGCGAGCGCGCGAGAGAGCCTAGTGCAGCTAGCTAAGTGCTGCTACAGCCTTAGAGATTTATCAATATGGAACCGCACCGCGACGCAAAGGGCTTTCTCTCTCTCGCTTGCTCTTTCTGATACGCTTAGATATAGGTGGCTATTTATGTGCGGCTGCTCATGGGTGCAGGGGACACGTTGTATTAGGAAGATGTGTGTGTGTGTTTGTGTGTGTGAGCTCTTGGGACCGAGAATGAAAGATCGATCGGCTTCGTTACGTTTTTGGTCTGCTTTTTTTTTCTTATACGGTATGGCTTCTGGATTCTATGATAAGATCTCGTCTTGTGGAATGCTGCGGTGCAGGCCGGTTTTCGTGGCTTTAATGAATATGGGAGGAATCTCTGCTTTTTCTAGGAGTCGAAGGTTTGAGAAAAAATATTGATAGGTGACGTTGGGAAATAATATTTTTTTTTTATGTCTTTTAGGCAGGTGTTTGGGAATTATAGGAGAAATTTATACTTGATTGCAAAACTGTTCATAGTGTAAAAAATTTTTACAGTTTATGCAGATCAACGGGATATCAAAATTTTATTTTAAACTTACGCTTCAGTGCCCAAGATTTTGTTGAGTAATAGTTTTTGTAACTCACCTGAAACAAAAATAAAAATTGCACGTTAGATTAATGAAATAATAATAAATGTATTGTTTATCGATTTTTAATTAAACGTTTATGCTATTAAGCTCTATATAATAATTAGATATTCATTTCCTTATTATTTGCATAACAAAATTGATTTTCTTCTAAGTTTAATATCTTTAGTACTTACATACAAAATAATTACTTTATACATTTTAAAGAAGTCTATAAGTAGTAAGATAATAAGGTAATAATAAAAATAGCCTACAAATGTCAGGATACTCAAATAATGTAAGTAAATGCAGGTGACTAAATTTTTTCAGTTTATTATAGTCTATTTTCAATTTGTAAAAAAAAAAAAAATACTACAAGTATTGCCTTAAGCAAAAATTTGTGGATAATGAAAAAGTTCCATTTACAATAACGCTAAATGCAAAATTATAATAAAAGTAAATGCAAAATGTACGTACGTGTTTTTTCCGTATATTAATGTTAATTATAATGTATTACTATAAATCAGTATGACTATCAAAGGAACGAATGAGGTTGTCAAATCAAGAATTTCAGCACTTAGATTTTCGTCTACTCTTTTGATGATTTTGGTTTTCACGATAAATATCTTATAGAAACAGCTGGGTACCTTACATTTTTATTGCATTTAAACAAAGTTTAAAGATCAAAGATTATTTGGAACTGTCAAGGATCTTGTAAGCTATCTTGATTATAGATGTAAAAACTTTTAACTTTATGTCAATTTAAAAAAAATGAAAATTTACTCTGTGATTTAATGCTTTAAACTCTAATTATGAAATTAAATTTTATAAATTACTAATAATTCAAACTAAAATACGACCAAACTTTAAAAACATTGCCTGAAAAATGTATATTTTTTATTTACACAATAACACTATTATAATATAATAATATAAAAATCAACAAAATTTTCGGTTACTTAATCTTTGAAAAATAATAAAATAAGAATACCAAATGTTATAAGTGAGAATATGAGTCACTGTCCATCGGTGAAAAGTGCACGATGTGTCAGTACTTATTTGGCAGTGCAAATGTCGAAAGTACATTGATTACGCTTTTTCTGAACTGAATATACACGTTATGTTATGAATACAACAATAGCACATACTTTTTACCTAACCTATTTTTACACAATTCCACTTGTTCTTCTCTTAAATTATTTTTATCTTAAAAATAAGAAAAACAATAATACAATTACTAATCGAAATTAAAAAATCAATAAAGAAATTTATATACAACAAATAAATTAATTTTTCCATTCATAAATAAAAGAAATAAATTTAAAAAAAGTTTAATGAAAATTAATAATAAATATTTATTGTGATCAACTACTAATGGAAGATACTTAAAGAGTGTCGATGTCAGACAAGACAAGTTCGAAATGATAAATGGTTTATTCATGAAAAATCTGCATGGCGAAACTTGATCAATAGACTTTGCTTATGTAACTAAAACTGCGCGCAGATGAAACACGATAGCTCGGCATTTTCGAAGATGCTTTTTGTAAATACCGCTATTTGCTTTTTAACAGCTATACGCTTCTTACAGATGTAAAACGAACAACTATCATTTGATTTACAACGCATATCAAAGTTATCAAACGCTATTCACTACCAAGCACCCAGCCTAAAACCAAGACCTCTCATTCCCTCAACCAAAACCATCAACATCAACCCATCATCAACAAAGCGTCATCGCACCACACCAGAAATCGCGCGTGCACGACGGCCTGCGAAAATCCGAAATAATTGATCGAAAAGTGAAAGTCCCCCGCTCTCTCATACCGGTCGCGCAAAAAGAAAAGCGACGAAGCAGCAGCAGTACAGCCCTCTCGCGAATATTGCGTCACCGCGAATTATTATTGGCTGCACCAGCCGCAGCTCTGGCGTTACGTACACACTTGCGGCTCTCTTCCGCGCTGCGCGCATCAGATGCAGCACGTGCATGTAGCAAGCGAGCGCGCGCGAGAGAGAGAGAGAGTGTATACGCTCTCGGCTCTATACATCTCTCTGCGCGCTCTCTGGCCCGCGTGTATATATTATCCGAGCGTCCCCTATTACCGAGGAATTCTGCCGCTCTCGGGCCTCTCTTCCGGGTCTTCGAACTTAAGGCTCTCTCGAGCGCGATGCGAGAGGCTGTATGGGCTCGCTGGGGCTTTCAGGGATTACGTACGCAAGTGGGAGAGCTCGATTCGTCAGTGTGACTGGAAATTTGACGGGGCAGGCGTAATTATTTTTTAACGTGTATAAGAATATTCCCTTGAAAAGAGTAAGGAGTCTGGCTTGTGATTGCCGGTTCGACTCGAAGCAGCAGAGTGTATAGTCTTGAAAAGGAGGCATAGTTCCTTTTTTTTCGCGCCGTTATTCCGCCTCGTGTATACACTAATTTATCAAGCGAATTTACGAGCTCGGCATTAATAAACCACAGCCGAACCGGCACGCGCTAATTCATTACGCTTCGACTGCGGTCGCGCTCTCGAGCCTGTAGTTTCGGCCCAGAGTGCCGAAAACGCCGCTCTCCATTTATGATTTATGAAATTCTCGTTATTCCCCCGCGCACGAGTTTCGAATACCTTTCCTCAGAATAACAAAGCCAAAGAGAAAGACACAAAGGTATCCACAAGGAAAATTTCAGGGGTAGAGAATAGCGATCGTCCCTCGTTAATGAAATTAGCGTTGCGCCATCGGCGCTCTGCCTTACGCGCATAAACAGCATAAACAGACACACACGCACCGAAGCAGGCAGGCATTTAGCCGCGCGGCGCTCGCGGGCCTTTCGCAATAAATCAAGCTAATCTGAGAGCCGCGGCCAGTTATATACACTCCCAATCAATGTGTCTAATGCAGCGCGCGCGGCCCAACTTAGCCCCGTGGAGCCTCGAAATTATCTTAACGTCGGCTCATTTACTTTGCCCGGCCGCGCGCCCAGCGTGATTTAGTGCCCGGCTAATCTGCATTGGGGGAGGCCAAGCTGCATGCGACCATTGCCCAAGTCGCCGGCATAATACAGTCCGAGAGCAACAGATGCGTTTGAGCTCGCGAGAAAATCTCTGCCTTGCGGGGTTTCAGCCTTGTGGGAGTTTGGAAAAATTGGAGATAATGTTTGTGTGGCTCATAATGCGTGCGACGCTGGTTATCTGGCTGTGCTTTTCATTGCGCGCCTGGGAATTCGGTTTTAAGGAAAGATAGGGGAGCCATTAGGGCCGGGCTCCAAGTCAAATTCACACCTTAAATCGCTTATCACTAAAGTAAGTATTGCGCCGCTGAAAGGTGTTGTCGTTATCAGTGATTGTTATTTGGTAACAAAGGACAAATGGGCGAGAATTTATATGCGGCTATTATTCTCGTGAATGCAGTAGTGTAGAAATATTGTTACCTTTGGCGATGTGTATTTATGTAGGTAAAGTAATGTCATTAGTACGCCGGTTTTTCATTTCTGTGCTGGTAAACACCTTTTGGTGGCATTGTTCGAGGTTCGATTTCGTGATTGATTATTTCCAGGGTTATAATTTCAGAAACATTTTCACGACTTTCCCTGCGCGGGAAAGGGGGTCAAAATATTTTAAAGTTCGACTCCTTTGTACTTTATAAGGAGGTCCGTCTTTCGCATTTCCAATCTAGTACACATCTCGGTAGAAATCAGCCGAAGCCCGAGGCATTATCCTCGTTTCGCATATACTGAAATTTTAGTGGAACGCAACATAAACCAGAAAAATATAAAGACGAGTTTTTAGACAATATTTTTAAAGCACATAAAGTCAATATTACTGTATAATTTCATCGTTAGAAAAAACGTTAAATTACCAAGTTATGCGGAAATAATATTTTACGATCAATACAAATGTGGAAACGAGCAGAGAAATCGTACTTACTTTTCCATACAATATCCCGGCAATAAATGACTTCCCATGAAATTCGAGAAACCACGTGCTACTATAAACGTACTCTATGAACGTACAAACTTTTCCAAGTACTCAAATTATCGAGGATAAATTTTATCGTAAATACAACAACAGCATAAATATAAAGATATTGGATACTGTCGAACATCAGTAACTGCGAATTCGATCAAGCGCAGTGACCTGAAAATAATCCGTCTACCTTTGCAAACAAGCTTCCAAATTATCGCAACGGTCAACCAAACTAAACCTCGCCTAAACTAACAAGTGCCCGAATCCCAGCTCTCATCGCCACATCCAAAAAGCCAACTCTCCAACTGCCCAACATACACCTGGTCCAGTCAAAAAAAGTCGCTTACCGTCTCGTCCTCTTTCTCAGCCGGTTTAACATCTCCCTCTCTCTCTCTCTCTCTCCTCCGCTCATGTCGCGGGTTACGCGAAACAGAGAGAGAGAGAGCTACTCTACCGAAGTCAAGTTGAAAAACCTCTTGCGCAAGAGCTAGCCGGCATGCTGCACGCCGCTCTCCTGTATACACACGCGGCAGCCGTGGCCAATCTCGCAGTGCCTTCGTGCCTGCAGATTGCCGCTGAAAAGTCAACGCGACGTGCGATATGCGCGCTTGCTCGGGGTTAAAGGTGGAGAGCGCTGCAAGAGAGAGAGAGAGGGAATTATCTACATCTATACCGGTGTTCGACTGGCTTGTATACTCGCTGCTGAATATGACGCGGAAAGAGCGAGGCAATTTCGAGGAAAAATTCTCCATTATCGGCGGCTGCCTATCTTTTGTGGGTATAGGTACGTATGCGCGAGGCGCAATCCTATGCACACGATGGATCAATCGAACGTTATGCGCCTGGGTATCGCGGCGAGCAGTCATTTCCAATCCAATTATGTAAGGCTCGCGCGAGCGTAGGTTCTTTGCAGGCGCAAGCGCAAGGATCGGTATCGATTAGAAATAAAATTACTTTATCGAGAACGGTGTATTGATTCGCATTGCCAAATCGCGGGGGTACGGGATTATTGAGCCCGCAATTTTCTATCCCTCAATTTTTCGAAACCACTCTCACTTGTAATCGAGCTCGTATACCTCGAAATACGAGAATCCAGAAAAAAGAGTGTATATACACACACCCCGACTGAAAAGCGAATATCTTACCCATATATATGTACCAGAGAGCAGCGCAGTGCGAGAAAGTAGCGCCGCGGCAAAAACGGGACAAACCCATAAGCGCGAGCCTCGAGGACAAGCCATGTATACACACACAGCCGCGGCGAAAGAATCGAGCATATACGCCGCAGTTGCGATTGTTTGCGCGCCTGCAGCCAGTGACGTGGAACTCCGGCGCCGCTGTATACACGCGCCTGCCACCGATTCTTTCTCTATATATATACAGAAAGCGATACCTGCAACGAACCTTCGACGGATGGATGGAGTAAGGGGTGGGGATAGGTCTCGATCTCGGTTTCTCCGCGATTGAATTACCGCTATCGGGTTCGATCGGCAGTGTGTATACATATACGAGGACGCACTCCGGCCGATCGCGTGTCGCCGCGAGAGCGAGCGACACTTTATACGCGCGTGCTCGCTGAATCAAAACTGCTGCGCGGCTGTATGGCTGCAGGTTGACCTAGGGTCGGCTGTGGGTGTATGCGGCGCGGTGTTTGGAGAACGCCTTTATTATGTGCGAATTATTTGGGATTTATTATAGTGATTGAGATGTTGGGTGGTGGAACGGGTCGATGTGGGTTTTGCCGATAGTCTAAGCTTATAATGCAAAAAGCGAGTGTTTACGTAAGACGGGATGGGAGCTGGGAACTCATCGGCATTTTATGAATCATTACTTTGGACGTGTAGTAGTAGTAGAAGAAAGACAGCAGGCAAAAAAGGTCAAAGACCCAAGGAGGCTTATGTAATTTTCGAACGCTCTCCCGTGTATACCTGGGCTCGGGCGCAAAGTTGTGAAAAACACGAATTGATTGAATAACGGAAGACAATATCTATCGGCATCTCCGATACACCGGCCAAACAACGTCGGGCTTGTTTAACCGAATGTTTCCCAAACAATCTTTACGAAATGCCCCTCGTATCGACGATCTGGAAATCGGGAAAAAAATTGCAGTTCGAATTATTTATTTAACTCCGTCAAATAAAGCCGAATGCCATATTTTGCGACAGAGCGAAAATATCGTTGCGAGCCACCTTACCGAACCTGCAACCTGTTTCTTACGTAAAGCATCGTCGGCCGCTGCGTTTCACATTCGCGCCGAAAATACAAACTAATTGTTATTAACCGCAACAAATTATTTCTCCCCAAGTTCATCGTATCGCGAGCCATCAGAAATAAGACGGAGGCGCCGTTAAAAAAACTGCAGCGTCATCGCCGCGCCGAAGAAAATTCAGCATCGGGCGAAGTTTAATTAATACCGCTATTTCGTTTCGTAACGCACTTGCAGAGAGTGCGGGCATAAAATCGAGGGCCGGAATGCGCCGTAATACTCGTTAAAGTGTACACAGTCGCACACACGTACACACATAAGCGACGTTACCTCATCAAAAACACGAATCTGCCGTTAAACGTAGCACGAGAGCGCAATTTTGTCGCTGCTGGCTTTCACCTGCGAGCGAGCGCTTAATAGTCCAATAAACGGCCGGCTACTTTTCGCCGTGAAAAACAAGTTGGCTCCAGAGGGAGAGAGCTCGACAAGTTGGGGACAAATGCGGCTGAGGATTAACCGGCTGCAGAGAGAGAGATTTTTTTTATCTCGGCTGGAGCGTATGAGCCTGGATGTGAGAAAAAGAGAGAGGGAGAGCTTCGGAACAATAGAGACGGGACAGAAGTGCCAGACGATGAAGTCACGAGTGTGCAGCGACTCCTATATACAGGCTGCATAGGCGGCTTTGCCAAATAGCTTGCGACATCCTTCCGCGAGCGCAGCGTGTTTACAGAGCCGTTTAGGACAACGCCGTCATTTATGCGAGTCAATGACGACTCTTTCGTGTAAACGCATTACCAGACTTCCGGAATCTGTGTTTTTTATGGGCGAGTGTGTTTGCTGGCAGCTTTGAGAGTGCACCTCCGCAGAATTCGCCGTCTTTGCGGATCGGAGGTGGTGGAGCGAGTAAAAGTGAATCATGCCCTCGTGTGTTTCTTACATAATTCAGAGCGTCTTCAGTGATAACTGGCGAACAGCATCTACATCATTTATACAATTCAAAAAATTGCTTCTTTTGTCTTCTTTATCCCAAATGTCACTTTAAAATATAATTTTTCTTCCGATCGTAGAAACCAACTTTAATTAAAATTTCCAAGTCTCGGCGATATTTGGCAAGCGCTCTGCACTAAACCGTCTCAACCCACCACGCGCATCAATAAAACACATTCAAACGACCGCGAAAATCCGGTCACACCATCTCGACTCGCCGCGCTGAAAATGAAAGACAGACTCACGCGTACAAGCCATACACGAGGAACGGTAGAGTTACAGTTGGTAACGGACAGCCGATACAGTTCGATCTCTCTTTCTCAAAAGGTCGAAAAAATGCTATCGCAGCCGAGCTTAGGCCGTAACGGCTCGCCAAACAATGGCGAACGCGCTAGCCTCTACGCAAAAAGCTGGGATATGTATAGCAGATCCAGAGAGAGCGAGCCAAGAAACCGCGGCGCGATTTATCATTGAATATTGTCAACGCTAGCGCCGCCGATGCGTATCGACGAGAGCCCGGGTCAGACGATATCCTAACGGGACGATTGTAAGCGGCGATCGGCTGGACGACGTCTAGCTATAGGTGCATGTATATCCAGGCGCTATCACGAGGAA
Source organism: Eupelmus azureus (assembly GCA_030522685.1). Classification (NCBI taxonomy): domain Eukaryota; kingdom Metazoa; phylum Arthropoda; class Insecta; order Hymenoptera; family Eupelmidae; genus Eupelmus; species Eupelmus azureus. The sequence continues at coordinate 14,450 of JAPYZA010006862.1, forward strand.
GTTCCCAGAGGCCCGGGGTAATGAATCGCGCGCGCCCGGCGAAAGAACAATGCGCGCGGCCTGGCTTTATCTAAGGCACTAGGCCATGACTGCAGCCAGGGATACAGATAGCCGAGGCCTGCTCTTTCTCTCTCTCTCTCTCTCACTGACGCCGAGCGCGAGATCAAGATCTTTATGCCTTTCCGGACAGCCCCTTTCCACTTGGCGAACGCCCTGCCCCTCCTCTGTATATATACACACACACCTTTTCGACACGGGGATGTGTCTTGGGCGCTAATGTCTGCTTTACGCCCGGCGCTGCTGCTCTTGTTTTCGCGCGCGAATTCGCATTTCCCACGCAGCGCTTATCTTTTCGGAGGTTATATTCTTCGGACTTTCTCAGAGGGCCGTTTTTTTCTTGGCCGCCGCGCGCGACCGTAGCTCGACACATTCTCCCCGGCGCCGAGTGCCTGTTTTCTCGTGTCCCGAGCGCGGATATATCTCCGGAGAAATCGGCAAGCTAATCTCTGGGCTCGGGCGCTACCCGGAGCAGGTAAGAGCGCCGAAAGAATATTTTATGTAATCGGAAAGAAGTGATTCTAGGGTTTGTTGTGTAAATCATAAGCGCGCTTGGGGCGCTAAATTTATATGCTGGTATTGTGACATGCAGCAGGTGGGTTGGTGGAGAGCTGCGGTGTGTGTTAATGGTTTAGATCGTTAAGGGACATCGCGACAAACTGTATGTGTGGGGAGCTAATCAAGAACCAATTGGTGCTTAAATAGGCTGTTGCATAGTTGTTGATATTTAGTGTTGTGCAATAAGTTAGGTTTTGTTTAAGGCTTAATTAGACGTTAATTATGTCCTTAATAGGATTATATTACAAGTGATTATATAAATATTATCATTTTGAAGATTTTTTTGGATTCATTTAAGATGCTGTTATTTCGTAGAAATTATACTTCACTTCTTCGAAGAGAGCCAGCTAATTTATTTGAATTGAGAAATCATGAATACAGGCTGCCAAAATGGATTCATTATATATATGGAAGCTTATGAGTTATACCAGAATAATAAATGGTTTATATAAAAATTATGACCAAAGCTTTTTCCATTTATCACAATCTTTGACTAGAAAAGGTTTTCTAGATAGATAAAAATTCTGCGTCACATAAAAACCGTTAAACCCCCAGCTGCGCAAAACCCTTCTAAAACACCCACCAAGAAAACCCATTTCGATAGACCCCCACCCGCCTTCCCTACTACTGCCCCGGAAAATCATCTGCGACGGAAGAAACTCGCTGGCGCAGCAAAGCTCGTTTGCCCCGGAAAACGAGGCAGCAGCCGGCAGCGCCCCCGCCGAGCTTGCCGACTCACGGGTCGTTGATTCCGTAATCTCATTGTTCCGGCACGACGATTTTCATAGAGCGAATCCGTTGTGCAGCCTTGCCGGATCTCCCTCGGGCCGCGCTGCAAGCCTTCTTAAGAAGCTCGACAAGTTCCGCAGAGCGCGCTAAAGACAATGCCCGCACCCCCTCTCCTTTCACCTTCCGATCGATTTATGGATTTAGATGGCCGTCTTGCTTGCTTTGTGCGTGCGAGGTGCGATTTTTTTTTTCTTATCTATATGGGCTTTTTCATGGTACTGTACTAAGCGAGAGATGCTCCTGTGCAGATCGTTACGTTTGGCTTGTGCTTTGGAAAGCTCGCGCACTGGCGATTTTCACAGCTTGTGAGATAATCCAGAGCGTAACGTTTAGAGCGTAATTACGAGAAAATGGGTCGAGTAGGCTGTTTCCAAGAATGACGGCGTATAAGAGGAGCAGTGTTTTCTTAATTTGCCGAGCAGTCCTTTTGATGCGCCGCGCGTGAGCTTGGAGAGGGAGAATTTGCGTTTGTTGGTTATGTGAACGCAAGTGTGAGGAAACGAGAATGGCACCGATATGTGGTATCTTTGATTGTTCTCTAAATCGTAGAGATTACAAGTTGATATAATTGGATAGAGAAAAGTTTTACCGCATTTGTAATAGGTAATAATTTAGTTATGTTATTGCATGTTATGATAAATAAATGAGAAGCATCTTCGTATGTAGGGATCATGTTCAATGGTATAATAGTGTCTGCTTATTATGAGTTTTTTGGTGTCTGCTTATCAAGAGATAATAACATTTATTGTTATTGTCTCTTATTTAATAACGGTAAAATCGCACACTCAAAACAGAAACATAAGAATTCATAAAATAAAAGCGTGTTCACAGAAAACAAGTGAATCTCCATATTTTCAAATTTCGAGAGCACACCTCATTTTTTCCTCACTCCGGCGCCAGAACAGCAAAGCTCGCCGCGACGATCGTTATCGAGGCGACATCTAACGCTCCGCGACTTTAGTATATCTCTAATTAAGCGCAATTTATGATGTTCGCCCGATCGGCTCGCTCGCGCCGGGGCATTAAATAAAGCGCTCGCGCTCTGTAGATAAGCATCAGCCGCGAGCGCGCATGCGGCCTACTCGGACAAATCCGCGGCTAGGATCTTGACGAAATAATTATGTTGAAAAGAGTGCGTGCAGCGCGTAACGTTGCGTATGTAGTCGGATGTATAGGCGCGCGATGTGTGCCGAGGGAACGAGGGAAAGTCTAACTGGATTGTGGCTTATATTCGATTGAATTTGGTTGTCGATAGAGATTTATTGGTTGATTTGTGAAATTTGAATTTATTGTTTCAGTGTTTTTGGTAGATTTTTTAATTTTTCGTTTGAGCAACCTTATTTGTTATGCGCGTGATATTGAAATACTATTATTATAGACTGGCTCTTATATGAGAGCTAAAAGCAAATTACGTTTTTTTTTCTTTTTTTTTATAGATTTTAGATGCATTTGTTGACACCAATATAGTTTTTGTAACAGAAAACGTTTACGTAGTTTCATGGAAAAAATTTTTTCGATTCACGCAAATGCGTTAGTAATTAATAATTAAAAATTTTTTCGTTTCACGTTTATAAAACTTGTGTGTATTGATATTAACGTACGCAGGTCAGCTACAAAAATATGCATCGTGACGCTACTTCAAGTTCCCCACGTAAAGAATAATTTAACAAATCGAAAACTAAGATAAACTTCTCCATCTTAATAAATTATTATAATAACGATAACAAACATACTGAACCCATTCCCCAATCACAGCACCATTTCACAGATCCACACTCAGTCACCAGCCACCCTCCTCGACCACTTCATCAACAATAGCCCTCAGCATTAACAACTCCACACCTCCGTACATACACCCAACTCACGACTCCACACCTCCACTCTACCCTCACCTCACTCTAACTCCTCTCCCAGCACTCCCACTGACCGGGCCGCACAAATTCAATCTACGCTCCTTATTTCGTGCCCGCCGCCGAGCTGCAGCGCGCGAAGGACGCTCGTAAAGCGCGCGAGCGATGACACGCCGCGAAACGCTCACGATCTCTGCCGCGCAAGTGTTTCGAGAGACGCGCGCTTGACACTTTGCCGAGGGAAGCAATTCGAGCCGTCACGCCGTAAACGAAGCCTCCGGAGCACGCGCTTCTACACTCCATAAAAGTCCGCGTTCGCTTTTCAATTGCGAATGGATTTTTTTTTGCTGTTGTGGGGAAAAAATTAGAAAGTTTAATTTGTTATTGATGGTGCGTGAAAAATGATTTTCGGTGCGTGCTGGGATGTGAATTTTATACGCTTTTGACAAATCGCTTGCGATTTCACGCCCACTGCATCGAAAAATGACGCGGCGGGTTGGTTAATGCAGGCGTGAAACTTTACACCCACGCGCTTGGGTCGGAAATTATACTTTCTAATAAAAACTGCGAATTAAGAAAATTGTAAGTTTTTTGTCATTATTATACTTGAATAAACCAGTTATATTTAGTTTTTCTTAGAAAATTTGTGTAGTGTCTAGAAAGTAGTAATTATATATCACTAATTTGATATAATTTGAAACAAAATAATATATCCCGTACAACATCATTAACCTGTAATAAAATATAACCGAATGAAAAGACAATCTTCAGCCTACCCATCAGTTACAACCCAAACCACATTTTATCAAACTACATTTCATAATTTAATATCGGTCCACCATCGCATTTTACAAGCCCTGAAACCAAAGCACCAAACTTTTACTACCACCCATCTTTACAAGCCTATATATCCCCCCAGGGCAAAAATGACGAGACAGAAGGAAGCAGCAGCGAGAGAGGAAGTCGTCAGGACGACAAAAGCCGACCATCGCAAATTAATAGAGGCTGTTGCGCCGGCCGAGGCTGCGATTGTCGCTAATGGAAAATCATCGCGTAGTTAGCCGCGGCGAGGAGAGCCGGCCCGAGTAGTCGTAAAGCGGCCCGAGGCCTTTTGACGATTCTCAGCTCGAAAATTACAACAATCACGCGCTCGCGCGCGCCAAACCGCTATATTGCCGAGCGGCACGACAACTGTTCATCTGGAAAATCTCGCTAAGCTTGATTAGTTTTAGGCCTTCCTCGCCTAGCCTTTTCATTCGCGAGCTCCGCAAGCGGCTATCCCCTGAGGAAGCTGAATTGCCACTTTTTTCTTGGTTGTTTTATTAAGACGCGTTTTAGCTGGGAGTTTTTTTAATTGAAAGGTTGAATTATAAATCGATTAGGTTTATCTTTAATTTTTTAAATGTTACATTTATACATAATAATTAACTGAGCTATTTAAAAGAATGTATGGACATTAAAAATATTCCTGCTTTTCTTCTGCAACGCGCAAACCCGACGCACAAACTGCATTTCGCATTTTTAAACAAGCGCATCTACCTACCTATTTTCGCAAATACCGATTAAACACGCAGCAGCAGTCTCACTCGCGCGGCACTCTTAGCTCGATATTCAATGGGTTTGCGCATCGACGGGCCTCGTTAGAGACTGCAGAATTTCACGATTCCCACTGGCGGTGAGCGCGAGCCAGCTTCGCAATGCGACAGCCAGCGCGAAAGATGTATTATACGCATTGCCCAGCTGCCGCTGCTGTGTTCATTCTGGGTCAGTAAAACCTACGACGAGTCGAACGGCATCAGAGGACCTCTTTTCGTTTGAAGAGAAAGAGAGCGAGAGAGAATTATTTATGTCGCGGCTAAAACGGGCATGCCGATCTTTGTTCCCGCTGCGGGAGTACGCTGCGGTAGGACGGAGCGCGTGTCACTGCTGGGTTGTTACATTTCTATATATTTTGCGACGGGGAGCTCGCTGGCTAACTAGTTTGGAATTTACTGTGAAGTCGTACCTAAATTAACCGATTTTATCTTTCGACTTGGTACACTTTACCCAATAAAGATATTTCATTTTGTTGAAAAAAAAAAAATAGATAATTAGCTGTAAAAAGAGTGCAACTTGTAAGTATAACTTTGCAAGAAATTTTTTTTACAAAACATCTCGTATCCCCGATCGCCACCATAATCGCTTTGCGTTTGCAAATTTTAATGAGGATGCAAGTTAGCCAAGAAAAAAGTGGGCTCCAGTTTGCGCAAGCGCGCGTCTGTCGGGCGCGCTAATCGCTCGCCGAGAGTTACGACGGCGATCGGGACGTCATCGTGTTTTTCGTACTTTACGATACTCATCGCGTAATTGATACCTTTTCTGGCCGATCGAAAATCTTTATGGCTAGATAAATTCGTGCTTTTCAACGCACGGAGAAACTAATTAGTCTCCCGTAAAGTACGCGGCTAATGATTGGATGGGCTTACGTATTTTGCTTTAAATGCTTCGGTGTAGAAGAAATCTTAATTATTGTGATTATCGTAAGAGTTAAATACGTCAGGGTATGCCGAATGTTTCTATAAGTTTATTGAGGATAGTTTAAGGAATATGCTTGCTAGGAGAAGCGTCGCAGTGAGTGTGTAATAATTGTTATGAAGAAAGCTGTGGCAAGATGAAGCTTAAATTTTCTCGGATATTACTATAGATGGCGACGGAATAACCGGGAGCATCGATGAATAATAATGTTGCTGATGATATATATTATGTATATAGAAGAGTGTGGATTGGACAAAATTCCTCGTAAGAGTCGATTCTTGTGATTTTGTCAACGTAAGTAAAAATTTATGTTGGTTCCGGCATGCGTCATTGAATAAAAACTTTGTTGAAATATATTTCTTGTATACTGTAACTGAATTAAGTTTAATTAAATTTATAATATTTAATTTAGATTTACTTTTATAACTTTGTAAATTCAATCTTTTTATAAAAAGTTCATAAAATTTTAGAAATTTAAAAGAATGTTCTACGTTTTCTCATATTCTATATATATTGTCTAGCTAATTTTTTGATCCGTTAAATTGGTCCTACTTCATCCTGGTAGAAATTTAACCATTTAAAATGGTTGGGGGTCAAGAATAACATTGAATAAATTTTTACTAGAAATTAACTGTTAAAATGGATTTATTTCTACTAGAGATATATTCTTCGTATTCTTATTTGTCGTTTCAAAATATAAAATATACGCTTTGTTTATATCTATTCATCATTTTCTTTCTCTTTTTATTTTAACGTATTTTCTATTGACAAAGTTATGTGTGCAATATGTTACAAAATATCTTGTTATATTTTCCATTGTAACACTGAAACTTCATATTAATAACAACAATAATAATTCTATCACTAGGTAATAAATTAATAATATAACAATAAGCAATAAACCAGAATCGTTGTTTAACATTATTACAGTCCTGTAACGTATCCTCAACCTCGTTCAAACTAAACCGAACCTTCATCGGATTTTAGTGTGGAAACTGCTCTTATTCAGCTGACAGTTCACCTACGCACTATGCACACCTACGCTCGCCGTCAATGGTTTTGCTCTCGAAAATACACCGAAACGCAGTTTACCTCGTTCTTATAACTCCGCGACTTTCATTTTTCATGATAAATTGCTACAAAGATAATCGATCACGTGGAAATTATGCAGTCGAGGGAGGGAAATTGTTTCGTTTTGACAGACCTGCTAATTAACGCTAATAACTTTGACATTATAAATCAATAAAGATTTAATTGGATTTTTAAGATTTGAATTGTCTTAGGAAAATATTATCTGACACGCGTGTACCATTGCTTAAAATTTTGTCATTAAAATTCGCACTTGTAAAATAAAATTCTAAAACACAGAGAAACATGTCATTAACGTAACTAAAATTTATAGCAAGAGTTGCAATCTACAAGTCGAATCGACAACTAAAAAATAAATCAACCAATCCGAACAAGCCAAACCCAAGCAAGAAAAACCACCTTCACACAATTTCTGCAACAGAAAAACATTTCCAAACCTTCATCCTTTCCCTCCATCAAACGCACGCCACCCTTCTAAAATCCCTCGGGCACATTTCCAGAAACAATTTTCATTTCACCGACGAAACCCCCAGCCCACTTTTAATTAGCAATAACAAGCCCACTAATGGAATACAGCCGCGCATTAAGAAAACATTCTTGAGGACGATACACTTGCAGTTATGACGGCGCGGGCGTATATAGCTGCACGCGTTGCGTGCAGCTCATTGCACGTCGGCCTGCGACCTCGAGAAATAGAGAGGGAAAGATTCGCAGTGCAAAGAAGAGGACGAAGCCGAGGCTCGCTATCATCTGCGGAGAGCCAGCCCCGCGGCCGAGTGAGAGCGCGATTTCACAGAGGGGCCCCCCGTATAAGAGCGAATGCACACACGCAGGCCTAACGAACTATTCAGCTGATGATACTCTCGGCTCTTTTTTTGTATTTTTGCGAGCTCTTAGAACTTTCTTGGCTGTGTTAGATTCTTGTTGTCTGTGTTTGTTAGTTGTTAGGTATATGTTAAGTTTATTGAGGATTTTGGTGATTTTCGTAAGCTTCGATTGGATAAGGAGGATTTTATCTTGGAAAGTCCAGCATTCTTGAAATTTTAACTTTTCCGTTTGTTTTCATTGCAAGCACTGTAATCCAGATTTTGCATTTAAATCTAGACCGAAAGGTCGGTCCCAAGCAGCAATTTTCCAAACGCATAACTCACAACCTCGCCTCTTATCTCAGCTCGCGCACTTATCTCCCACACGTCCTCAAGAAAAGCCGCGAAAAAAGAAGCCGAGGCCAGCTCCGCTTCAGCAGCCCACAGAGAAAAGCTAGCCTCAACTCAGACGAATGATATTCCCATAGTTGGCTCGCCGGTGCGTGAGCTTCTCTCAGCAGAGCGCCGAGGAAAGTCTCCCTCTTCGATCTCACGATCCCGTGAGAGATCCCCAGGCTCCTTTCGATTTCGATTCGCGCTGCTGCTGCTGCAGAAGCAGCTCGCGCAGCCAGCTCTCTCGCCGCAAGAGAAAATAGCCCGCGCTTTATTACGGAATGCCTTTTCTCCTGCGAGCGCGCGCGCAGTGCGGTTGTTATATTCGCGGCGGCTCTAGGAGCGCCGCGCGCACACGCACATCCTTTCCCTTTATGTGTGTGTGTGCAAGTGCGACATTTGAGCGCGGGTTCGTTTAAACTTTCCCGTGTGGATGGGACTTTCGTTTATTAATCATTTTGGCTTTTTGTTGTTGTTGGGTTTCGATTGGTTTTTGGATGAAGGTGGGAGAGCCAGCGGTGGTAGGGTTTGGATTTTTTAAAAAAAGTATCTTAGGTAATTGTTCGAAGTATTCATCAGCTGTGTGGTTGGAAATACAAAGTTGTGCTATAGTTTAGATTAGTACTGTCACTTTGAGAAAAATGGCCGGCTGATATTTTAATGTTTTTCTCAGGAAAATCAAATTAATGGCTTCATTTTCTTGTATGTTTAAATTTAGCTCGAGAGAGGTTACAAGTTTTATCGTGATTTATTTACAAGCTCGGTTACGTAAACGCCACTCGACTGATCACTCTTGTTTTTGGTTTTGAACGTTGAAAAAGCCTTCATGATATTTATAAGTATTCAACGCGAAAACAATGGCACGTTCATAAATACGGATTCTTGTATGTGTGCGCTCTAATTGAAGTATATCGCTTACATTTTCTTTACGAATACCATTATCTATAAAATTATAAAGCAGACGTGAACATTTTTTTCCTATACAAGTAGTAAATTTTTCTTTTTTCTATAAATTAAACATTATCTTTCATAATGCTATATTAAAATGTATTTCCAAATCGAGATATAAAAATAAATTGAAAAAATTCACCGCATACGTTATACATGCCTATTTATGTAAATAGACATATAACGTACCGCTGTAAATGTAAATCCTTGTGTAACTTGCAGGCAGCATAATCAAAGCAGAGGATAAAAAAGACTGCAGGCTAAAAAACTCGCTTTGAAATTCAAATAAAACCATATCGGAATTAATTCTCGCTGGCATCTGTCACTAATAGCGCGATGAAAACAGCTTTCTGACACGTCTCAGAATCACACCGCGCACCATTGTCACATCCATCCAAACACTCAAATAATCCCGATCCCTTAAAACCGTAATACGGAATCCAATCCCCTGAAGGTCACCGATCTTGCAAAATTTACAGTAACAATCCATAATTCTAACATGAAAAAACCCAAGGGTGCACCCATGCGAGAACAGCTTCGCTAATTGCCACCACAGGCGTGTCCCTTGCGCTGCAGCTAATATATTCACTTTCTCCAAAGCCAGCCTCCTCTCAAGCTCGGCCAAGCCGGCCGCGATTCGCGCACTCTCGATTTAATTTTAATATAACGTTCGAGCCTGGGCCTAGAAGCTTGCCGGAATCCAAAAATAGACTTGACGAAAAGGTGGCGGGCGAGATGTTCGGCTTCGCGCGCGATAAAGCCGCGCCGCGAGATTAAGGCGCGCGCGACAGCTGTCAAGCCGCATTAGCTAATTCTATTTTCGTCGCGCGGGCTCGCCGGCTTATTTGCTCTTAATCGCTGCTGCCTTTTTCGCGAGTGGGCCACTAGAGAGCTGGCCTGTGCGTCGCTGCTTTTTTTTCTCCTATTATATATATGTTCATTCTGCGAGGTGAAGAAGTAGGCCGCGCGCGGCAGACGGGAAAGGAAGTTTCCGCATGAATTAGGCGCGCGTCGATATGCTGCAGAGATGGATTTGAATTTTATCTCGAGGCCGCGCTGATTTTCGTCTCGGGCATGGAAAAAAAAAGGTGTCCGCGCGCCGACAAGTTATCGATGTGTTCGTTAGGCAGAGAAAAAGCCGGCGCATTAAGGAAGGCTCGGGAGAGCGCCCGAGTAACAATAGTTCGTTAGGGCATATTTCAAGAGAAAGAGCGCATTTCTCCGCAACAATCGCACACGCCAGTCTATTAAAGTATAATCTGTGCATGTATACCCGAGGCGCGTTTAACGAAGGCCTGCGCGTGCTACTCTCGTCATTCTTATCGGGAGCATCATCGACATCGACAAGCGCGATATCAGGGGGAGGGCCGTTTTTATGGTAATCGTCGGTATATCACTTTCATCGTCGGAGCTGCTCTGGCCTGCCGATTAAATTGCCCGTGGAAAAAGTGCAGGGCGCGCGGATGCTGCGGGCGAGTGTGTGTGTATATATATATTTACGTGAGAGAGCGAGCAGAAAGCTAACCGACCGCTTTCTACTGCGTTTCTTCTTCGGTGCGCGTGCGGAGCGAGAGATAGCAGTGTGCGCTGCTCGGCGGACGAGCCAGTGACTTTGACGCGATGACACACTGTGCTTATGTCGAGGCGCGTGTTGGCTCTAGTGGCCGAGCTGTTTCTATGGCCGAGGTCGGGTTGGTTTGTTTGGCTGAGGCGAGTGTGTTTGTGTTTACGGTTTGGTGAGTGGCAGGAGTGGGTCTGTTGGTTGTGACTCTCTTTTGTCATTTTTATGTGGTTGATGAATAGGTTATTTTTAATAGGGTGATAGTTTGAAATTAAAACTATTTATTTCACTTTATTTGTTTTTTTCTGCTTATATTAAATTATCGAACTATTTGATTCGTTCATATTCGATTTTGATTTAACCAAGGCAAAATTTTAATTAGTTAGACTTAATTTTATTGAAATTTAATTAGGACCTAGATCCTATATAAGCCATAGCTCGGGGCACACTAATTGCCACAATTACGAACAAAAAGCCATTTAGGTTCTACTTACAACTTACTTAATTGTCTACCCGGGATCCTCAGACCTTAAAGTAACCCTTAAGCCTCAAATTAATAAGAAAATGAAAAAAAACAATAGAAAATATCCAGAATAAAAATCGAACAGAAGGCAGAAATAAATTAATCACACACACACACACCTCGCAACGAAAATCGATCATCAACTTTTCAACCTCCGCAGTATCTCAGCCTTACCGGTTTATACCACTCGCGAAAGTACCACATGCCCAGAGAGAACCAACCTCCTCTCACCCGCCTGCATATAAAAGGTGAGCTCCACTCTTTGAGCGCCAGCAATATCCCAGCCACCAGCGCTCGCATCAGCTGATCTCGGCTTTCTCGATAATAAGAAAATTGCCCTGATCTAAAGAGTAGGGAGGCAGCGATCGATCCTATCGTTTAATCTCTCTCTCTCTTTTTCTCCCCACACCTATATCGTTGACTTACACACCGAGCTACATAACACCGCGGACTCTCGCAGCTTGCGTGCAGCTATGCATATGTGTATATATACGCGCAGGAGCCCATTACCTGCTGCTGCCGCCGCTTCTCCGCTTCGCCTACTCCATTCTAATGCGCAATTACGCCTTTCTAAAGCTTTACGACTCTTCGGATTTTTTTTCCTGCCTCGGACTATGAATTGCGAGCTGAGAAAAGAGTTGCGGTAAGAGCGCGCACGCGCGCGCTTGAATTTCAAAGCGCGAGCTGTATTGATTAATGCGAGCGCGACTGCGGATCTGTAAACGCGCGAAAATTGATCTTTCGAGATTAGATACGGTTGGCTGCTTCGGCTGCGTGCTGGAGAGCGGTGAAAATGAATTTTAGATTTTTGGAAAAGTTAAGCGTTGTTAAGGATTGACTTATTATTGAAAAGTAAATAGTTAATTTATGTATACCGTTTATATAAATATATTTGCATTAACAAAATAGCTATAACAATTCTGTGGTAGAAATTTACAATGTTTATAGATTAAAAAATAGAATAAAATCCATTTTCACTAGAGATTAACTGAAATAATTGAAATTAAACAAATCTAATGACAAGTACAAGAACAGCACTCGGTTCTAAAGACCTACACCAAACAATTCGAAAATAGCTCTGATAAAATAATAAATTGCCGATCGGAAGCGAGAAAGCGCGGGAGGAGCGTTAATACAGAAAACAGCTTGCGCGGAATGCCGTGGAAAGGCGAGAAAACGCGAGTCACGTCGCGGCTCGCGGCGCGGCAATTGGCTCTCTTACCTTTGTGCGGTTCAGCGGGTTCGAGAAGTCCCATCCCGGCGCCACAAACAGGTATCCGCACTTGGAGATCTTCCTTGTGGCCTGCAACAAAAATTACATCCTGATTAAATTCTCTGCCTCCGATGAAACGCCGGCACTGTAACCGACCGACGCGTTTCCCCGGGATGATTTAACGAATTTCAATTAGGTATTTTCACTTATAAATAATGTGTAATTTGAGCGAGATTGGAATTATGTATAAATATTTTGCGCACTCTCTAAATCTGAAAGTGCGATATTTAATTCTCTCGAAACTCACCGGCTGTATTTTATACTTTCACGGATTATTTCGAGTATTTCGCTGAAAAGACATTTGTCATTCAGATTAGGAGAGTAAATAATGGATGAGTGATAGCGAGTCGAAATAATAATCAGGACTGCCGAGCCAATAATTAGGTCGGCTGCTATGATTATCCAGAGTCGTAAATTGCAATAAGAATAAATCGCGACTGTCGGAGCTGTAGCTCAAATAAGGTTGACTATAAATATTTTTTGCGTGAATGATTACAAAGACCTTGTAACATACATTGTCGGGCTATTTTTATTGAGAAGAGCGTCTTTGCGCGCGCTTGCGCATCGGATTCGAAAATTTATTGTTATACGCCTTATTTTAAGCACGTACGCTCTTGGCCTCAAACTGAAATATCGAAATTACGTTATCCCAAGCGTGCTTTAACGTCAAACTTTATTATACACAAATATTTCAAAAATCCATTATTTTTACTAAAAAAATCATTACAATAACCAATCAACCGTTCAGTTAAAAAAATTTCAATTTAAAAAATTTGCATCCAGCCACAAGTCCATACTCACACTGCGCAAATAACAAAAGAGCACTGCACAATGCGCGCAAAAGAGGCGTTATTCAGCGAGCTCGAGCGCGCAGCGAGTTAAAGTGCAAATGAGCGCTAGGAAGGACGCGTCTATTAGCGCGACTCCGCGACTGCAAAGCGCGAACAAGAACCTTTCAAATACCTATACAGCCCATCTCAGGCCGCTTCTCCACGCGTTGAAACAGAAAGAAAAGAACGCATAGAGCCATACAGTAAAGAGATAGTAAAAGGTCGCCTCTCGCGGGGGCCAAGAGCGACTGTCTCGGCTCTATCTCCGCGGAATCGCCAGACATCTGGCGCATACATCAGGAAAGCGCAAAGCCGGCTCGGGCATTCTTCGCTCATAAACTATACGAGTCCATCCGCTTCCTTCTTTCTCCTCTCGATGCGCGCTCGCTGTTTTCTCCTGCGCGCGAGGCTATCTTTTTTGTTCAGGCCGCTGCTCTCTTCCACTTTGCATTCTCCTCCGGGCCTTTTTCCTGTATATCCTCGCGCGTAAATAAAAGAGCCCGGGGGCTTATAAGAAGCTCGTCTCCGTATGCATTATCGCCTAGCTGAGATATAGATGCGTCGGGCTCTCGCGTCTTTTCTTTAAATTCATTGCCGCCGCGCGCGTATAAGTATAAGCGAGGCTGTTGTTGTGCTGCCCGATGCGAAAACAACTTTCCAGGCGGCCGCTTGCGTGCATTTTTTGCTCTCGTTGCGCACTTTCCTAGCCGAGCGCGCCTCGACAATTTTCTCTCTGCGAGTGTGTAGTGACGCGCTTGGGTGGATGTGTGTGAATAAAGACGCGTTCAGCGTTCTTTTGTGGTGGTCGGAGTCGGTGTGTAGTTGCAATTTGCTGTGTAATTGTTGGGTTTGAGTCTGTTTTAAGAATCGGATGCTCTATCAATTGTTTAATTGGTCGTAATTGGTCGAAAACCAAGATGTTGTTTACACGAAGAGAATTTTCTGATATAAATTAAAGTAATATTATGGCAACCCTGTGGTAAGTACAAGTAATCAAAACTTAAGTAATTCACTTATTTATTTATTCCTTTAATTTTGATCACTCATAAGAAAAAAATTCTCTCCCTATACAAATTATTCTTTTTTCATATTATCCAAAATAATATTCCCATTCAATTAAAAACTTTCTCTTCTACATTTTCAATTACATACATTTATAAGCTCGCGAATAAAACAGCAAAGGCAGTCACTGCCAACCAGACACAAATTCTCAAATTCGCTGAGCTCGCTTATGCGCGCGCGTCATTATCGAACCGGCAGCTCGAGCATTCGAAATCCTAATCCCCGCGCAGGTAAGACAACACCGGCTATCGTACGACACGCTGCAGGCGCGCATAACGAAACAGTCAGCTTTATATTAGGCAAGCCGGGAGGAATTCCATTCTCCCCAGCGGCGCACCGGCCGTAAATTTTCATTGACGAGAACCTGAGTAGAAGAAGAGAGAGAAAGGAAATGACGAAAATAAAAAGTCCAGCGACACGTCGGTCGAAAAGGCGCGTTTTTCAATGAGGCGAGCGAAAGACTGCTCGTATACCTATCTGGAATTGTATATAAATACGCATAGGTGGAAGCCCGCGCGTCACTTTCGATCGTTACGAAGCTGGGAGGATAGCCGAGGCGGCTTTTCTTCGACCCCGCCGCAGTGCATTCTCCAACCTGCAGTGCGAAAGTGCCCCTGGCCGTTATTTCCTTCATGCCCGAGAGCCAACGACGGCTTATTGAATTAAAATCTAGCGCCTCGTGAAAGTTTTCCAATAAGTCGACATACCCCACCAGCACCGGCAAGCTCGCTCCCTACCGTATATACATATACATGCTCGGCTCCTCGGCTGCCTGGAGGCTCGGCATGGATTTCCAGAAACCGAGAAAACGCATAATTGCTCGGCTCGTAAAGCGCTCGGGGCGCGTGTATCCAGGAGAACAATCGCGAATCGCCAAGTGAAGCGAGACTGGAGCCGCTCTAACGAAGGACGCTCGCACTCGGAAAGAGAAAGGGGAGAGAGAGGGAAGAAAATAAAAGTAATTTAATAGCGCTGAAAGCATACAAACGATCGATTTGCCAACTCATTCCCGAGTCCCCGGGCGTATCCCAGAGGACGCAGCTCTCCCAATTTCCATATTCCGCGACGGAGCTCGTATACGTGCGGGCTGCGGAGATGATTGAAGAGACGGCTAATGATTATTGATGCGATAAAGGGATGAGAGGAGAGAGAGCGCTAGAGCGTGATATAGATGCTCGCGTGCGCAAGAGCTCTGGGTATATAGCCAAGGGCGCGCGGGGCCCAATTCAGCTGGAGTTTGGACGTTTGCCGCTTTGCGCGGTGCTGCCGTGTGTGAGTGGGGGATTGGTTATGGCTCTGTTAACGAGATCGATCAATGAAATAGTCGTTATCGTAATACTTTTAGTTTTCTTTAACGGAGCTGAAGACTCTGTGAGCAAATTCAATTTTTAGAACGTTTGATTTTAAACTGCGCTTGATGTACACTAATACGGCGTGTACTTGCGGCGTAATTGCAAAAGTTAATTGTTATTTGTAATGGCGTCTAGAAAAACGTAGTTACTATCAAACAGTAACCACGGATCGGTGAGTGGTCACCTACATAAGCCAACTATAAAAATAACGAGCGCTACGAACGTTAATTTTTCTAAAAGCCCTCAGCTTGCCGGCTCGAGCTAACGACAAAAAACTAATTGCCGCTGCATGGAATAATGATAAAATTGCGTTACATAAAAGATCCTTCCTGATGGAGCTGCGCGCGCGCGCGGCTAGGCCACAATCTGTGTATACACTGCGCGCACAAACATGCGGCATGGAAACCGTTAAACTAGATCGGATTAATACAAGATTTTAAAACCGCAGACACTCGGGCCCGCGCGAATCTACTGCGCGCTGGAAATTTCCGACTAGTAGGCGCGTAGCCGTAAAACGAATCGATTTTATTTGTTTTACTGTACCACCGAGCTGGGCTGCAAAAAATGAGCATCATTAAAAATAATTGCCCCAGCAGAAGCAAATCGACGGGGATAATAATCCTGATTCGATTATAATAACCCCGATTCATCCGATACAAAAATCGTCCGTCTTTTTCGCGCGATCACGAGAGTCGCGACTAGTTGGCGTGACCGACAGCACACGCACGCACACACACACGGCGCAAATCGCCTGGAATACATATTGGCTTCTCGAGCTGCGCGGACCGTTCATTTTTTCCTTTTTTCGACAGCGCCTCCATTAAAGCTCTCTCTCTCTCTCTCTCGGTTTCTCTACGCTCTGTTTAACGGCTTCCCGTGTCCGGCGAATCGAACGATTTCCTGTCGCCCATTACGGCCACAATTAACTTCCGGAACGCGGCGCATATGCGCGCGTTTGGCTCGCTGGGTTATTATAAAGTGCGAGGGATATATGTATGTGCGAACGTGAGCTCGACATACGTCGATGATTTCGTGTGTGTATTCGATTGCCGCCGCGCTCTGAATATGCTATATACATGGGCGGTTGGAAAAATGCTTGTGTCCATGGCTTGACACGGCCGATTTATTTATTACCCGTTTATGCGCTGGCAGTTCGGTTTGACCGATACTGAAGCTTATTAAGAAGCTTGAGGATATTGGGCATTAAGGTGGCTGCTCGATCGGTTGGATATATCAAGTTGATTCGTGTGATAGATGAAAATAAACCGGTAACAAGCGAGAAAGAATCGGGTTCTGGGTGAGATATAAGACGGTTCAATGGTTTACTTTTCAATCTTTGATTTGAGTATTTAATAAGCGATATTTCTTTTTATTTTAGTATTTATTTATGTAAAAATTTTTAAAACTAATTAAATCTATTTTAAATAAAAAGTACAAAGGTACTTATTTTTGTTGCAACAAGTGTCAAGAGAGCTCGAAAGTAGACAAACACAGCGCCGATAACATTGTCAAACAAAAGAACAGTTATTATATTATTTTTTCCGCAACGTCAATTCCAATAAAGCAAAGTTTTAAAACAATTTTATCTACCCAGATCGGCATTCAAAAGAGTCCACACCACGATAATATCCCGTTCATTCGCCAAAGCCCCGCAACAGTCATTATCCTCTCCCGGCTCATATCGCACGCAACAACAGACGCGCGCGTCACCTCTGCACAAAGCGCACTTAACAATCCGAGGGCCCGCGTCAGACGCACACACACCAAAAGACCGTCGAGCCCCGCGAAACAAAAAGTCATCCTCGCGGCGACGATGATTTTCATAATGCGCGTTGCGCAACCCTCGAAACTTCCTGTGTCGTAACACTGCCGTCCTCCCCCCCCCCCCCCTCGAGACACTCGCGAAAAAAAAAGCTCGCCAACAATACCCGGAGAGCTGGTATAGAGAGTGCATCGTCTCTCGCTCCTAATTGGCGCCGCGGCGCGATGTCCCTGACACGCATTGCGGGCGCTGATCGCGCGAGGCGCCCCAGATAATCCCACACGCGTCTATAATAATGGCGGCGGCGATAATTCGCGGGAGAGAGAGAGAGAGATGCTTGTGCGTGGGTGCGCGAGCGCGCCTCCTTTCTGGACACCTGGCGATCGTAACCCGGCAATTGAGAATGTTGAGGCTGTGCGGTTGCGCTTGCTGATCGTGGTTATCTCGCTAACGAACGGCCAATCGGAGCGTGGCTCTTCCTTTTCCTTTTACAAGTGTGAGCGCTGAGAAGGTTTGAGTGTAGGAGGTGTTTTTGTGGTTGGGTTTTGGTTTTTGACGTTGGTGCATGTTTTAGAAATGATGGGAGGATTTTATGAGTTAGTTTAGGTGATGATTATTGTTTTAATATTATCGTTGAAAATGAATTGCTTTTTGCGCCTTACTAAACCCGTCCTTCATCTACTTAAGCTAATGAAATGCCTTATTAAAAACCATCAAATCCAAAAATTACTTTCTTCCCATACTCACTATCATTAAAAGCCAAGCTATCACTGTCACTACTCTCAAAAAGCAACGCTCCAGTGCACCTCCACGCTCTATCGAAAAAAACGTCTCGATACAGGGACAGGTTGGCTCAGTACACCTCCTCGTGCAACGGCAAAACGAGAGAGAGCGGATGTGGGATATATACGTGCGCTCAGAGCCGACGAGACGCGTGGGACTTTCTGCTGTTCGCCTGGCCAGCGAGATACTGGACCGACTCTCTGCGCGCGTTGCAACAGAGCTGCACTCGGCGTATTGACTTATTGCCGACTGTTAGAGTTACACACCGGCTCTGCCACTTGAGATCGTTTCTAACGTGCATTTTTTTTGCACGCCTCCGAAGCGTGATGTGTGTACGGCTGGGTTGTTTCGGCTTTGTTTCGAGTGTCGGTATTGGAAATTCATTTTATATTGGTGAGTTATGGGGTGGGATGAAGGATAACTGTGGTTATTGTTAGACTGGCGGCTCTTCGAGTTGTTTTTTTGAGTATTATTACAATCACTTAGGCCGCGGTTTTTTGAAAAGAATATACGTAAGTCCAAACGGAACGCGACGGTAAAAGTAATACGTTCCTATTCATCGCAATCCATGCGTTTCACAAAAGCATGATTTTAAGTGAAAACGAAAAAATGAAAAAAAAAACAATATACAGGAAATAAGAACTGAACCCAACGGCATGTCCATGCCCGCGGCACAGATACAACCCAACACTCGCTCGCGGCGTGTACAACAGCTGCTCTAGAAATCCACGTAATTTCTGAAATCGGTAGTTACAGCGCAGCGCTGCAAGCCAGACCTCGCGAGCGCGCGTGTTTTTTTTCTTACCACGGAAAAAAAAGCCGCAGCCGCTCGCACCACCGTTAGGCCTATATGTCCCTTGGACCGAGCGGCGTCGGCCAGTGGCTTTTCCCAGTAGAGAAAAGACACGTCTGCGCTCTGCCATTGTGCTCTATTAACTTGCGTGCCGCGCGCGCACAATCCCAGAGTGCACTTTTTAGACTAGCGCTTTATGCAAAGCTCCCATTGAATTGTGCGCGCCGCGAGCTCGCATGACTCGCCGACTGTTCGGGGGAGGGTAGGAGGGGGGGATTTTTAAGGAGCAATTCAGTGTCAAGTCGAGCCTAGGCCACGGCACGTTCGCTCTGACTGTTTACTATGCTGCTTTGGTACGGCGAGTGGGAGTTGATGTTTTATGAGCCGTTGTAAGGGTGACTTTTTTGGTTGGAAATAGGTGTTTGTAATTAAGTGAAGTTGGTTTTGTAAAATAAGTTTAATAATAAGCGAACGATACTAAAACAGGTAAAAAAACGCTTACTCCCCACTATCTAAACAGTATCAAAATCCAAACTATACCACAGCCAAACCATCATCAGCACAATTTCCTCGTAAAGCCAAGCTACCAGCTCCGCGACTTAAAAACCGGCGTCGCGTCAACGGTAGCTCACCTGCATTTTCAGCGTTTTACAAGCACCTTCGCGCGCGCGTTAAAACGGCCAAGCCAGCAGCTCGCGGAGTTTCCGGTTTCCTCGCTTCACCTCCTCTCTCTCCCCGTCTTTCATCCCGCTTATATACGAGACTTGCAATTTTTCTCCTCTTTCCGCATTTGACGGGAGAACTACGCCGCGCGCATACCGAGACGCGCAGAAAACGCGGAAGCGAGCGACAAAGAAAACGAGGGGGTCTAGGGGGGAGAAGGACGAAATGAAGCGTTGAGTTACAGTGGCTGGTGCAGCGTTGGTTGGACGAATGCGGAGAACTTGCTATTTGATTATAGTGGTGTGGGTTTGCTGGTTTGGCGGAAAATTATTGTGTAAGGAGGCATGTTTGGGTGGTGTTGTGAAGTTCGTTTTTTCTCACAGGCTGATATTTTTTTGGTGTGAATGGTTTGGGTATAATAATTGTGATTTTCGGGGAGTAGCTTTATTAGAGAGTGATGGAAAAAATATTCCGGTGCGAATGGTATATGACATAAAAAATTTCGAAATACAAATAAAATTACAACTTGTATGTATAAAAAAGCGACTGTACTAGTAAATAATAGTACTCACGCTAAATATAGACTTCAAATAAGAC
>JAPYZA010006864.1:0-10653 GCA_030522685.1 Eupelmus azureus
CGGAGTTTTTTGCGTGCGACTGAGAAAGAGATAGGAAGAGAGGGAGAGAGATGTAGGAGAAAGGCGAGCGTAGGCAAAACTGGAGGGAGCTACTATTGAGTCGCAACACAATAAAATAACGCGAAATACTTGCGCCACCGAGCGTGAGAGAGAAAACGCTAGCTCCAGTGAGAGAGAGAAAAAGAGAGTAGGCGCTCGGCGAAACAAGAGGCGAGAAAGTGGAGCGAGAGAGAGAAAGAGATGCAGAGTATATAAGTGGAGAGGGCGGGGGCAGGTAGGGGGTGGCTCCGAGCGGTTGGTTCGTTCTCTGGCGGTACGTGTGTCTGTGTATGCATTATGCACGAAGATAATGCTCTCGGATACTTTGTCTATATGGGGATAACGCGGAAATCCACCGGCAGCCACCCCCGCGGTCCGACCACCTCCGCGCTTGCGCTTCTTCCATCCTTTCGGGAAAAGCGTCTGCGTGTATATGAGCTCTCTTTTCGCGGCGCTCGAATACTTTTTCTCCTCGCGCGGAACTGGCTTTTCAATGTGTATACACTGTTCTCTCTCACTTTTATCTCGGTAATTTAGATGCCGAAGTACCTATCGAATTTTCGATATCATTCTTTCGAGCAAATACTGAGAACAATATTTGTCGTAGCGGTCCGCCATTATTTTTGCTTTTCGTCAATCATGCCCTGACAGTATTCTATTTCTATTACGGATCAATTATCAAATTTAATTTAGAAGATGATGAAAATATAAAACGTAATATTGAAAAAGAAACTTACTTTTGTTCGTATGCTATTGTAGCATTGTCTTTGAATCTAAGATTCATTTTTTAGCTGCATAATAATACAATTTATTATAATTTTTATCGATTTTTTTTAAATTTTGATTTGTGTTTGTTATTTTTATTTCGATAGAATATTTATTGTAAAATAAACTCCAAAAAGTTTTACATTGATATATTATTTCATTTATGTTTTAATAGAAATACGGTGGCATAAACTTATTCATATAATTATTTAAATTTGGTTTATTTTCTACTGTTCTGTAATCTTACCATTAGTCACAGCTGATCGCATTTGCATATACATCTCTAATACTACTAGCATATACCAAGATTAGTTTGTATGTGTAAATTGTCGGAACAATATGCTTTGATAATTTTCTTAATTAGTTTTATTTGTAAAACTATTAGATTTGAGTATTTTTACAATCAAGCAATATTATAAATATATTTATGTCAATATAAAAAACGGCTTTGGTTACAGTTGAAACTTGATTTCCATTAAGTTGAAGAAGATAACAAACAAGAAATTAAAAGTGTTGGTGTCAACATTCTAAGTTTCAATTTTAAGAAAATTGTGTATGTTAATTGCTATGTAGTATGTCACATCAAGATGCAATTTTTCAAGTCAGTTGTTTAAGAGCTTAAAATCGACCTCTAATATTATTAGTGTGATGAACTAGAAACTAGAAACTAAGAAAAAATTTATGTACTGGGGATAGTGATTGTAATGTAGATAGAAATAAGTTCCTACTATTTAATGAAGCAGTTGCTATCTAATCCATCTGACTTTCTGCGGTGTCATAAATTGGCCTAAGCCAGTTATGCGCATTTAGTCTATGATTCTAAAAATGAACAATTAATATAGTGTAATAAGTGTGTGATACTGAAGCTAAATCTGTTTGGAAAAATCAATTTACCGAACTGGTCAAGAGAAATCTTGTGGGGTAGGAATTATGGGCATGTACACTGAAAAAAATACTTTGAAAATATAACGTATAAATTTGTTATATTTACCAATTAGCTTGGTTACCCAGAATTTAAAGAATTAATTGGTAAAGATTAACACTATCCTCGTAAGTATAACAAAAAACTTCTTAGGAGCAACAAATTATATTTTACCAAGTACTACTTGGTTAGATTTACCAAGCATTTTTTTCAGTGTAGGTTCATTGACTGACTAGGGAAGCATCGATTAAGTAAAATTAACTTATAAGAGTTTAAAATGAAGGTATTTTTTTCTACTTTCAGAAGATATCAATATTTTCTAATAATTAAATTAATTATTAAAAGTAATAAACGTTTTAATTTTCAGGCTTTAAAAGTATTTGGTCCCCTTAAAGATTTCTTAAAAATTCAAATAAACATATATATAAAATTAACTTCTTGTGTTTTTCAACGTGGACAAAAATTATAATTAACTAATTTTATTGATATATAAATGGAATTCTTTTCAATTATTTATTGAAGCAATACATTAACACATAAGCACTTATAATGTACAAAGCTATTAAAAAATCAATATATTTAATAATTAAAGTAAATTAAATTAGCTGTAAGATAAATAAATCATAGATTTTTCATTTCGTTTCATTTTTAATTCATGCTTACTCATTTACTCTAAAATCATTAACTTTGATAGTTTGAAAAACTTTGTACAAAAAGTGCATCCGCTTCTACACTGAAAAACATCATGAAACGTATATGTTTGATATTGATAATGTTAGTCGTTTGCGAGATTCAAGCAAAACTAAATCCTTATAATTTCTTTGTGGAAAATTGCGATTGGCAAGATCTCTTAAAAAATAAACTTATTAAAGAATTACAACCATTACATCATGTAGTAATTTTTACTCCAAACAACAATTTAATAATTATAGCAAAATTGGAGGGCGTTTTACATGGCTTAAGGAAAGAAATATCTAGTACTATAATAAAAACAGACCCAAGTAATATGAATCAATTACAGATATTTATTTTACAATTAACAAAAGTTGTGCATAAAATTAAAGATCCAACTGCTTACTTACTCATTTTTGATAGATCAAATTTAATAAAAACTTTTTTAGATTTGATTAAGTTGATGAGTTCATACTTTAAAAAACCAAAATGTATAGCTGTTTACCTTCATAATAACAAACCGCCTTTAAAACTTTTTCAGAATATTTTAGTATATGCTTGGAAAAATAGATACTTAGATTTTTCCATTATTGAAATAGATGTAAGAGGAAAATGTCCACTTATAACTTATCATACTTTTAATCCGTTCAAAAATGTTCATATTTATGATTCGCTTGATAAAATTGATAATATCTTTCCTGATAAACTGGCTAACGGATACCACTATCCTTTAACAATGCAAGGTCACCTTTTAAACGAAATGATCACTTTAAACAGATCTGTTTCTAAATTTGATGATTTTTTCTACGTAGCAAAATCTGGTTTAGAATCATTAAATTTTACAATTAATCTGAAAATTAATAATTCAAAAAACAGTAGTGGAATGGCAAATAATTTAAACGGTGAAGTAGCCTTGTTTGTATTGCCAGTTTTTGATCATTATAAAATAAAATATCCAAGACTACGTTTTCATCAAAACTGTGAAAAAATCGTTGCAGTTGTTCCTTTTGTTGAAAACATCAAATTAGAGATGCCTATCAGTGCTTTTACCTACTTTTTTGCTATGCTGATTGTAGTCATCGTAGTAACTGTAATAAAGAAACTAATGAGATCTAAGAATAAATATTGGGAAATTTTCAATATTATCCAATTATTATTAGGACTAAGTGTACCTGTTGCACCAAATACTAAAACGCAGACCATTTTCTTTGTAGTTTTTGTATTTATAGCGATGATTTATACTGCTGACTTTTATTCCGATATTCTTGACTTCAAATTTATACCAGTTGATCTAGCTTATGATAATATAAAAAAAATGGTTGAATCACAATTGACAATTAAAGTATCTGAGTTTATTTATAACTTCTCATTCGATTATATGGATTTTGAACCGGAGTTGCGCAGTTTAAAATCAAAGATGAAAAAGCATGAACAGTTTTTACCTTGTTTAGATGAGTTGAAAAATAGGAGCAAAGTCATTTGTATTACTAGAGAAAGAGACGCGATTATCTTAACTAAATCACCATGGGTAAAGATGCGAATAGCAAAACCTATATTTGGATGTATTTACTTGTCATATGTAATGGAACATTCTTCGCCTTACAATATTAGATTGCAAAGAATAATCGACAGACTTTCAGAAACAGGAATAATTAAAAGGATTAAAAATGAAAACAAAACCTTCTATAATAAACATATTATTACTAATGAAGATTATACTATAGATTTTAAGTTGCACTCAGGAGATGATTCGATTACTTTAAAAGTTATGATTATAATTTTAATAGTGGGTTATTCTCTGTCAAAATTAGTTTTCATGTTAGAGTTGTTATTATCTAATGTATCTAATATATATCTATACTTGATAAAATTGACAAAGGTTGACCATCGGATGTCATATAAGGTGAATTTAATCTGTGTCTTTTTTCGTAAATTACATTTTCTTTCAAAAAAATAATTTTTTTTTTTTTGTAATTTTTTCAAATATTTAGATAATTACAAAGGTACTTTTTATTAACATCAATCAATAATTTAAGAATGTTCCAAGTATGTCTGCAAATGTTTTTAAGCTTATCGCAGCCGTCAGTTTACAATGGTAAACAATCAAAGTATGCATAGGATCAGATTGATCCCAAAATGTTGGAAATAAATTAAATTCGTATATTTTCTTCCTTTAAAAAAAAACACTAAATTATTTGTATTCAACTCTCGAAAAATACATCTATTATTTGATTCATAAATACATGTATTTTTCGAGAGTTGAATACAAATAATTTAGTGTTTTTTTTTAAAGGAAAAAAATATACGAATTTATTTCCTACGTAAAGTTTTGTATCATATGGAATAGCAGCAAAACTTGGTCATGGTAATTTTCTAAAGTGGATCATATATGATATAAAAACGTTACTCGAGTAATTAGTTTGAAATAAGTAGTTACAGTTATTATAGAAACCTTAGTTCTATTTATTATTTAAAAACCTAAACTTCTAGTTCCTGGTATTTATCATTTCTTATTTGGATAAGCTTATATTTTTGTATCATATAACTTTCATACAATTATTTCAGAATTCTTAAAAAGTAATTTTTGTAAATGAAAATAATAAACTTGCATATTGTAATAAATAAATACTAATTCAAACATTATTTAATTATATAATAAGATTAGCATTTATGATTGATCCAATAAATACTATAACTTATAAAAAAAAACTGTTTCATTAAATAAAACAAATTCTTTTTAGAAGAATAATTAAAACTCATTAGATTTCAGTAATAAAAATTTATGTTTTAAAATCAAATAAACTAATTCCTACATGTCCTAGCTAATTTCTGATTAACTTTCTATCGTCAGGGAAGATATATAATTTAATGGAAATGAATTTATCATTCGTAGATAATTCTTTGTTTGAAAGAAATAGGATTGATCTTCAGTGTATCAAATTGTTTTGTTTATTTAAGGGTTAAAAATAACGATTTGTAGCTTAATAAAGCTGTATATTGGTGACATTTTTTTGTAAAATTTTATTTTTATATTAGTGAAATTTTTTTTGAAATTTCATCATAAATTGATATTTTTGAGATGTTTTAAAAATGTGTTTTCGTAACAGTGGGCCGAAAGTGCCACCTTCCCGTCCTAACCTCAAACGGAAAGTTGGTATTTTCGGCCTCGCTGTAGCGAAAAATAGTATACGCAACACAGAGGGAAAGAAGGCAACCCCATAGCACGGGTTTGTACCCTTGCCTTCGACTCGAGTGCAAATTTACGCGTGCTATGGATTACCCAATTCTTACCTGCCGTTGTTGCGTAATCTACTATTGTGTGTACATACATACATGTGCGTTACGTTCGGGTGTGTTTTTCTTTTCTATAGATTTCAGTTTCTGAAATGCCCTTTAAAATTTATTACATGTTTGAATTAAATAATAGTATTATATGTGATCGCTTTTTCTGGATGGCATGTAATATGCAGAGACATAATAATAATATATTTTTATTATAAAATATATATTCAATAATCTCTAATTCATTTTTATAAATTAACTAGGCTATTACATTATTTGATGGTTACTTATTCATCGTTACTTATTACTTAACATTACATAATTCATATTGTTTATTGTTATTTTATTTTGATACCGTTCAAATTTAATTATTAGAAGCACTATTAATAATACTAATAATACAAAATATAATTATTAGCTACAAAGTTAAATTTTCATGTCGCTTATATAGATTTTGTCTTTAAGAAAAAGTAAGCTTTATAGATACATAATTTTTTTACCTTTACTATTTTTAAATAAAAAGATATTTAATGTTACACTGTCTCTCATGATAATTATTTAATGTGACCCGAAGTTTTTAAGAATCTAGCAGTAGGATTATCAGCGAGATCTTGGTTATCATATGCATTTTCGTATGTGTACCAGACGCAAGTATAGTGGGGAGAGAGAGAGAGAGAGAGCGCGCGCGCCAGAGCTAGAGAGACGAACAAGCCCGAGCACGCAAGCGAAAGGCCTAACCTAAATTCTGAATAAAACGAGGGCTGCATAGAGGATCAGGGGCGTGATGAAAAACAAACAGCGGTTTAGGTTTGCTGTTTGATCTTCGGCCGGTGCCATTCATACACCCAGCCGGCAGTCGACTCGTCCGCATTTATACATTATCTGTCGGCCGCTCGTCGTTCAGGTAGACTCGCTCGATGAGCCGCACACGTCGGAGATAGACAGAGCCTAGTATAGTAGACGTATATGTGTGCACACGCGCTTGCGACGGTCCTCCAGGAATTCATCGTGCGCATAAGGCTGCATTGGCTGGCAATGTGTCGACCGGGGGGAGTTGGGAGAGAGAGAGAGAGAGAGAGAGAGAGAGGGCAGGCCTTTTTGCATTCATCCGGCGCTAAGCTATATGCTCTCCCGCATTTGAGAATAGCCTTTATACCCGTTGCAGCATCTGCAGCTTTCATCTCTCGTCTTTGGCGAGAGCGATACGTAGCTGGCTATATAGCTCGAATATGCAATTCGCTAGGTATATAGCGAGCTCGCTCTCGAATGCGGCTTCTCTCCGCGTCGCGAAACTTTGAAGGAGAGCGTATCGTCTTTCTTCTACATCCGCGCGGCTGATGATTTTCATATTGAGATTTCCCCGGGACATTCAATTAGAAAGTTTCTCCGCTCGCGGCAATTATTTCGCGCTGTAGGGAGCGCGCATCGAACCTCCAAGTTCGACTTGAAAATATGTCGCCCCCCGCGACGTACTCTCTCTCTCTCTCTCTCTCTCTGTCTTTCTGTCTCACTTTGCTTCGCGTAATTTGATGGGAACGCATTGACGAGACGCGCGTTACTTCCAGCAGCGCAGTAATTTCATTTGGTAACTCGGAAAACTGAATTCTACGGCTTTCTCTCGCTCTCTATTCTTTCGGATTCCCTACTACTGTCGATCGCGGGAGGAGATGACGAGTCAAAAGTTTCGGCGGTAATATTCTACTCGATTTTCGCGGCGAGTACTTCAGAACATATATACGAGATTATCACTGAACGTCAAGTTGTAGAGTGGCGTGGAGAGCTTGCGATCGCTCCGAGGCATCGGCATGTCTGTATACGTACGAGAGTCGATATACACTCTGAATGTATGGGAGCGAATAGAAGAACCCCTGATTTGCGGTCTCGCCGAACGCTTGCTCCTTTTTGTGTAAGCAAGCACGCATGTACGGCGTATCGTTTTCGTCCCTCCCCCGTCGGCCGAGTCGGACCCCAGTAACGTCGTCGTTGAAGCCTCCTTCAGCTGCCTTCCTTTTCACTGTTGCCTTATTGAATATTCCACAAGTGGAAAATCAGTCGGGTAGACTCTTCGGATTGAAAGGCATCCGCGGCAATACATATCCCGCCTCGCTCGTCTCTCCTTCGTCTCCGTCGCGCGAGCTATTGACGTCGCCTCCTCCGCTGATACAAAGAAGGCAAGTGAGTTGCCGGCAGCCCTTGGATTCGAGTTATCGCATTCAATGCGATTTCCCGCTGATCAAAATCTGATTCCCGGGCTGCTGGCTAGGCGCGTGTATGTGTTGCGAGATCGCGAGCTTGCTCACCCTTCTTCGGCTGCCTCCGCAGCTTCCTTCGGCACAAAAGGGGGAGAGCAGCACAAATTGACGTGTCTGATGTTACACGCGAGCGCCGGGCTTGAATGCTTGTTTTTCCTTCCTCGGCTTGTCTTCGCATTGGTCTTTTCGTACGTGAAAGCGAAACGACCTCGTTATTCGCTGCTTGTTCCAATTCAATCGATCCGACGCTGTTGAAGACGAGTAGCAACTCTGTAATATTCGGATAAGTCCTAATGTTTTCTTCCATGCAAAGATTTAATTAAACGAATAATTATTAAAAACTAATGCTTTATTAATCTCTATAGAAATTGAAAATATTAAATTGAAATAAGGGGAAAGGATGTTTCTATGAACTGGCTCAACATACAAGTAGAAATAACCGAGCAATGTAAGACAGTTATAATTTTATTTTAATATTCTTTTGATCTTCTTTATTTATATTATTTTCAAAAATCTATTTGTTAAAAGTATTGCAAGTTAAATAAAAAAAACTTATTAATATAACCATAAGAGTTGTATTTTTGAATGCCATTGTGCCGGAAAAGAAATGTTTGCGGAAAGGAAAGTAGTGCAAGCTCGCATCCACGTTAGGAGTATTTCTCATCCTAATGCTTTCTATATCCGTTTGGGTTTTTTCATTTTCTAAAAGATAAGACGTCGCGTTTGACGTCTCTCCATGTATCATCCGTCGCCTTCCATCACGCGGCTCGCCAATATTACCGACGCACCGAGTCGCGGCATAAATGTATTCAAAGCGCGCACTCGCGCAGCACCGCTCCTTTTTCTCCTCCCCCGCGTATATACTTGCGTGTATATGTATGTGTGTGCTAGAGTGCGCGCCGCGGTTCTTGAAGAATAAAAACCACCCCCCTGCACCCGTCCTCCTTCTCGTGAGCCGCCGGCTTCGTGGATTATTTGCCGAGGCGGAGGGGAATCCGATCGTTTGTCAAATAGACACCATCTTGCGTAAATTGCTACCTCCGTCTTTTCCCCGCTCTTTCTTTTCTTCTGCTTTCTGTGTGCGAATGTGCTCTGCTCGGCGACGACGAGTAGTAGCTCGGCAGAGCCACTTTCGAAATTGCCCGACGCCACACCGCTCCCACACTCGATTGGCCTCTATTCACGCGACGGAATCGAACGGAGCGATTGCCACTTTTCCCTCTCGTCTTCCAATTTTCTTCCGATTCTTTCGGCGAGTGTGTTGCTAACGGATTGGCCGCGAATCAATTTCTGCTATTATTTCTCTTTTGTAGCGGATTTTTTTTACGTGGAAAGAGAAGTGCTCATAGCTCGTGTGTAAGTGTACTTTTTTAGATAGAAAAATCAGCTTCAGTGAGAGCAGCGTTGCACTCTACGAATTAATTTTGGCATTCCGGAAAAATATTCATCCCCGACTTTCAGTGGTGTTGCGCCGTATTTGCGGCTCTCTAGCTCGCAGCGTCTTCGTGCTTTTTTCTTTCCTTTCATTTTCCTCGTTCTCGCGTACAGTGCGGCCTGCCAAAAAGAGAGGGAATGAGGACCGTTTGATCGTCAAGCTAAGAAGTGAATAATATTAATTAAAATGTTCTTTTGCGGCGACAGTCGACGCGGCGCGTCTCCCTTCCTTCTCGCGCTTAGCGCTCACCCCTCTTTCACCCTCTCTTTTTTCTCTCTACGTGTTTTCTCTTTTTCCTTCGAGCGCGCTCGCGCTGCACGCACTCGACTTGCGCGACGACGCAGCTTCTTGTCACGATATTTATTCGCTTGTTTGTTTTGCTTATTTTTTTCTCTCCTTTTTATTTGTATACACTCTCCCTCTGAGACCTGCGAGCATTTGCCTTATTTACAGTCCTTCAGCGCGGGCACCTTAAAGCCGCCACGCAAAGACTAACCCTCCTTTCTTTCATCGGGCTCTCGACGGGCACGAAAAAGACCTTAACGAATATACTTTGAATCAGCTTTATTAAATAGACAACACACGCGATGCACTCGGGCGCGGCTCTTGTGTGCATCAAGACGTGCATCTTTTTTTTTTAGATCTCTGATGCTTTTGATTAAAGTTAAATATTTGCCGACCATACTAGATGCATATTTCCTTTTTGAGAAGATAAGGTTTCATATTGTTTAATATTTAAAACTTTTAAATTTTAAACAATTTTAGGGAAAAAGTAATACGTTATCTTCTTAAGATGTTAATTATTCAGTTTAAAAATATCCGAAATAAAGTTTTTATTTGCTTTTATTTATTTACAATTTGTAAGTGCATTTTCGATACTTATCTTTGAATTAAAATAAATTTGGATCAAATTTAATGATTTTTTATTCTGAAAGATTCAAATAAAAGTTTCACAAATTTAATTTAATTTTATGGAACTTTGTTCAAGACAAATTTTTAAGAGAAGATACTTTTATATATTTTTTGAAAAAAAATACTGAAAATGTCTATAACTCGAGTTTTCCAAAGTATTTGGTCGTACTACTGCCGCTTTTGTTTATTTCTCGATTCCTTAAAATAAATTTCAAACTTTCAATTGAATTCAGGACCCAAATATACAATATTTTCCTTCTAAGAGCATTACACCTCATTTTAAGTACCAGAAATTGATTTCCAAAGTCTCATAACATAAATTTCCCGCAAGTATCACATTCCCTTTATTGTAGCATTATACAAATATTGAATCC